>JAQFXU010000741.1:0-42175 GCA_034693705.1 Spatulosminthurus flaviceps
TGTTAAACTAATTAGAAATTATTATTTGTCAGCTATCTTCAATCCTTTCACTTCCTGTGTATTACACGTTATATGGTGTTAGAGTTGTGTATGCAGTTACGACAATAAACCATTATTATTATTATTATTATTATATTGTAGGGCTGACAATGTGTTAAAATTGGCTTCAAATCGGTTAGGTAGTTTTGGAGAATTGTTTTTTGGAATTTGTTCAATTCATTACAATGCGTAACGGTTTTTAGGTAAATTTATCTAAATTTTGAAAGTGAATTTTTTTAACTTTCCCTTAGTTTATATAAAATAATGACTGCAGTGTATTTCCTAAATAGTATTGTAGTTTTCCCTAAGGTGGCACGTCCTCTGCAGTGACAGATTCAAATCCTCCCCAGAGATTCCCCATGTTTAAGGTATATTTACACTTTAGCGGCAAGGTTTTTTGTAAAATCTCTCTATAGTGGCAGAATTTTAAAGAATTTTCGCCTTCTTGGCCCTTGATTGGCCAGAAATGTATGTACTATTTCTAGACAACAAATTAAAAAATATTACATTTTATGGATTCAAAATTAATTTTTTATGTAAATTGAAGGGACTTTTCCTAATCTTTCCATTATGCATTCAGAGCTGGCTTGACTTTACATCTTAATAGGGAAGATGCATGGGACGCTATAGTGGCATCTCGATGAAAAATAATTTTCCTAGTTTGGAAATTTAAATTAAAGAAAACGCTACCCAACTCTCTGGCAAGTAACGGGTACGGATGACTAGCTGGGATCCATAAGTATTAGATGTGTCACAATAAAAAAATTGTCACAAATGGGAACTGTGTAAGAATCAGTATTTGTTACAAATGGGGCCGTGAACAAATCCCATTGTGACGCTGACGCGAAGACCTTAAATGATCGCACACCAATTATTTTCATCATTAATTTCTACTACCGAAACTATAGCGACAACTGAAAGTAAGCCCTCAAGAAAATTCCAATTCTCATTTTAAAGATAATCTTGGAAAAATGCATGTCAACAAATTTCACGGTTAGCTATGATAAAATAAAAAGCTATCTTTTATACAGTCTGGCTCTGCTGGCTGATCCATGTTACAATATTTAAACTTTATTTCCGAAAGTAACATACTTGCAAGATCCTTTATCTCCGGACTCAGCACTGACCTATTTCTTCAGGCAAGAAAGATATTACCATAATTTCTAGTAACGTAGAGAAGAAATGCAGAGGTAAGGTAATTTTTTAATCTGTATATCTTATAACCAAAAGTTTCATATAACCATCAAATTTTCTTCAGCCTACAATTTATGTAATTAATTCCGTACTTGGGTTTCCGAAACTGGCATTTAAGTTAAGGGAGATCCGTGTATTTCCATAAAATCTTCTATAATAGCAACTCTCCCCCATTCTTCAATGTAAGCTTCGTATATTTTTTTATAAAAAACAAAAATAGGTAATTGACAAAAAGAATTTGAAGAGTTGAAGTGAATTTTTTTTAAATTTCACGAGTATTTTATGTTATACACACACGATAGTGAGTGAGTACAGGAGATAGGGCCGTGTGTGTATTGAGGCTTGGCTGAGCTACCGTCAGCACATTTCACCTCTTGAGAAGCTCCTCAATAAATCAGGTCAAAGTAGATAACACACACATTGGTTCTATGCATTGTAAAATTGAATACCTTCTGAGGTTCAC
Source organism: Spatulosminthurus flaviceps (assembly GCA_034693705.1). NCBI lineage: Eukaryota > Metazoa > Arthropoda > Collembola > Symphypleona > Sminthuridae > Spatulosminthurus > Spatulosminthurus flaviceps. Next base: position 1,697 of record JAQFXU010000741.1, read on the forward strand.
TTGCTCCACAACCACGTCAATGTAGTTGGATTGATTTTGCAACTGGGGCTTCTGCTCCTTCCTCTCAGTCAGCTGTCCTCACATTGGGGATTCAGACTCCGCAACTGGAAATTTTCAACCATCTCATTATCAAAAGGTCTTCTTCCAACATACTTCCATAAATGCAACGTTAGCAATAAAAAAACTCTCTCATCATAATGCAAGGTATTAATGGGGAAAACCTTGGTTTAGCAAAGGATACATTATATTTCTATGTATCTAGTGTGTACGTTTCCCAGAGAGAAAAAAATCACTGACAAAGTCAAATTGAACATTGCTCCCTCCTTCCATGGATTTATGTACATACTGCGTGCAGTGTAGCTCCCTTCAAAATGTTTACTTTTTCCACACAAACTCTATAGTCCACCATTATTTCATGAACTATACATGTACACATCCTATCCTGTATGAAGCGCCTAGACAATAACCAGGATAATTCTTAATTTTATAACAATTCATTGTAAATTCTTTCACAATACATGGGAGATGAAGATCGAGGGATTTAAAACTGTAATAATTATTCAAGTGGATCAATTAATAGAGAAGACGATAATGAGCTTTAAGGTTGTAGCAATGACATTTAATTCAAGCGTAAGAGCATTATTTATCCTCCCTCCAAAACATACATTTATGCTGACAACTACACACCATGGACAGTGAATTGGACAATTTACTTCGATAATAGAATTGATTCTCTTGAGCTCTGGCTGGTGAGATGCAGAACGTAATGAATTTTCATTCCCGGGGTACTCTCATTGATATGCAAAATACCCGTATTATGTTCTGACAAAAGGAGCCATTAGCATTTACCTGTATACATGGAGGGAGTAGAGTCGCTTCCATTGAGAGTTGAGGCGTTGGGAAATTCTATAGGGAGATGGGAATTCTTCCTTCTCCTTACACACCCTCCCCCTCCTACGTGGCAGACTTAGAAAGAACTGGCCCAATTTGCCAGAGGTTAATCTTTGAAGAGAGATTAGGATACGAGAGATAGTCTCTCTCTCTCTCTACTACGTACGCCCTTACATAATACGTATTGACACACATATCCATCCTACAGTAAATGCTCACGTCCCCCTAACAAACAACCATTTCTCAAGAATAGATTTTGCAGTCGAGGACTCCCAAAAATGATATGAACCTCATCTCAACACGTGTTCTAAGATTTATAGAATCAGCTAGGAATATGGAAAGTACTGTCAAATTGGACCCAATCGAAAAGAAGGATAGACAGACGTAAAAGACAATTTTCTCAAAAAGTCCATGACAATGCGCTCCAACAAAACCTGCTATTTTGCAACGGAGCAAGAGAGATTTTTTTAAATTCATAGGTAAGGCCTTCCAGAGATTTACTTGGGTCGCTATGGGGTGAGATAAGCTTATATAAATGTGGAACTCGACCATGCAGAACTTCACAATTGGCCTGCTAGCACATCATATTTTAAATTTTAGTAATTTGTTCCCTCATCCTACTTTTTGTACCAACATATACAATGCGCAGCTCCTATTTAAATTTGCCAAGTTGCTGAAATTTGCAAATGCTGGGAGCAAACGTCTTTATTTGCTTTTAACGTTGATCAAATTCACGTTTGAACACCAGCTAACTCCTCAAGCACGATAGATAAATTCAGGATTTATTACACTAAGCCCTGCTAATGTTGGGATAACGGACTTAATCATACTGAACGAGAAATAAATTTAAGAACTACATTTATTTTATTTTCCCATGCTAAATTTGTAAAACTTAAGCGTACATTAACTGAATATTCCTTCACCAACGATGTAATATGTAAAGTCTAAATCGCAACTATTTTACATACACGAAAATTTCGACAAGTGCTTTTTTTGCAATTTCTGCGGTGACGTCGTGGTTGATCTGCGGTGCACATCCCTCCCAACCTGATGGAATAATAATACTGAAAGGAGCTACCCAGAAAGGGTGTGCGTTCTATAATTCCGCATCTTAAGAGAATTTCCAGGAAAACCGCCCATAAATGAATGAGAGCCGAACGTGAAAAGGACTGAACACGTGTGACCTGTCAAATACTCCTGGTCGCTTCTATACATTCAAATCTCTGCAGTCCTCATACGCTTCTTTTTTTTTCTCTCCAGGAACATCAAACCAAAGTTTTCATAAAAGGTCATATAAAACTTTCTAACTGTCAGAGATATGTCAATACCCTGCATAAGAAATCCCTTGACGACAAAAGACATATGGAAAAACTCATCTATCTTTAGATCCACCAACCTCCCCTTCCACACGTTCCTATCGATTACATTATCCAAGTAGCTACAACACTAACCACAAATTAATAGATATTCCCATATGTTCTCCAAATTTATAATGAAATAAGTAAGATTTGAAGAGCTATTACTACTTAACTCGTAACGTTAGAGGATTTGGTGGAAAGGAATTAGGTTGATTGTCAGTTAGCTTGAATTTAATATAGTTTCTTCTTCTCTCTCTCTCTCTCTCTATAGTTTCACTCTTGAAAATCGCAATGAGAGCAATGCTCAGTTCAGCTCTCCGTGAACATTTAATAGTTATTTGTGAACCGAAAACTTGTTCAAAACTATCTGCCACATTTAATCTGCAAACAAATTTACTGCCTTGAAATTGTCAAACTTTCCACACACCTACATACATTTCCTTCCAATGCTAAGCAATCACATATCCTTCAGGGATATTGACTTTCCTAGTATATTTCTTATGAGGCAAACAGAGCCCCATGACTTTCTATTATGCAACCATAGCTCTATAGATACTCCTTGAGTAGAGTATAGAATTTATCCCAAGGAATATCCTCATATACATATTTGCATATATATATATATATATATATATACGTAGATGTGATAAACATTAATATTTGAGAACATACACATTGCAATAAGGCTCTAGCTATCTACATATAGAGAGAATCCACGTGAGAGAGAAAGCACATCGGGGATTTTTCTAAGGAGAAAGAAATGAAAATTCCCTCCCCACAAGCTACTTCCTCCTGTCATGTAAAACAGAAAAAGTTAGGTAAACTTACCAAATATTTTCCTCTTCAATACAGAGAGATATAGTTATGCATGAGTGGTAACTCGGTGACTTGGAATGTATGAATTGGATCATGTCTAAGACTTCATACGAAAGAAAAAATATGTGTTCAAGCTTAAATTTTTTTGTAATTCAGTCTCTTGATTGAATGCAGGATCCTGGGAAAAGTTTCCCCAACTTATTATCGCTGAAAATATTGTGTAGGCGAAAGTATTCTAAAAAAGGAACCTTTCAAACTATATCATATTGTTCCCTCCCTTCCTAAGCCTTTACTTGATGTCCCAAACAGACTGATACAGACATGAATTTTTTTTCGCCTCTCTATAAGGAGAGGAAAGTCCATGCTCTCCTTATAAGGAGGCAGAGCCTCCTTACATAGCATAACTGTAGAGTAATATATGGTCTGACGCATATTATACAATCTAATTTTCTCTCGAGCTATGCATTTTTATCAGTGACAAATAATGCCTGTAGAATGAAATATTGGAGGGAATTCCAACTAGAGAGATTCAAGTCTTTTATTGGTTGAATGGATTCACTTATTACGTGTCCACATACGTCTCTGTGCATAATGCAAGGCATAAAAGTAACTCAAGCTTTGATCTCACAGGGGAGAAGGAAGTACATGGCGGTACTTACTTAATGTCACTCCACGCGCGGGGTCGTCCCCGCCATCTGATTATGATACCTGTGGTTTTTACAGGATGAGAGGGGAAAAGTGAGAGGGAAATGGATTTTTTTTGTCTTTTTTTTTATTATTACTATTTATGAAACTACTTATAATCAGAGATAACTGGAAAATAATTCAACGATCCGGAAGATTCATTTTGCTCTCTCTCTCACTCTACAATGGCTCTAGCTATATGGCACATATTAAAAGCGTCCTCCAAATTATTATGTATTAATGCTCGATTTCACTCATCCCAATGGGTGAAAGCCTCTCCCACAGCTCATAGGAGCTCTAAAGCAGCATTTCCAGCCTATTTCAGAAATGAAGGGAACCAATAGAGCCACATCATGTCAAGCAGAACCATTAATGACGATTGAATCTCCTGTCATAACCTTTATCCAGCATGTACAAAAGGAGGATACAGAGTGACAATGTGTTGCTTAAACGGCAAGTATATATGGTGGAATTAATCAGGCCCTTAACGTCGTTGACATGGAAGGAGACTATGCATGTTAGAAAATCAGAGAGAAGAGTCTTAACCACAAAAGAAACCTTTCTCTCTCGCTCTCCCATTCTCTCTCTCTGGTTTTATCTGTAGAAAATCATTGAAAAAGCGGTCTGCAACAAAAGTCGGCACATTTCAAGCCATTAATGATTGCCTCGAGTACTTTATGTAGAAATTGGAAAGGAGTGCTATTTTGTCTGTGAAACAGTGTGCAGTGTGAGAAAATGGTTAGACAAGAACCACATGTAATTTGTGTTTAATGGGATAAGGGCTGAAGAAAACTTACCTCTCAGATTAGACGAAATAACTACTCCCGTCCCCGTAGAGAAAGATTTTCACTTTCTCTAGCTCATGAATAATAAATAATCGGATTTTCCCTGGACTTGAGAATCCTTTCTTCCTTCCTTTTCTTGCTCCAAAAGTGAGAAAAAGTTAGAGAATTTTCCAAGTAGTGTTTAAAATTGTGGGGATGATTGGAAAGTGCGAAAGGCTTGAAAGACGGGAGGGATAAACTTTCACTCTAACGCGAACTGACCACCGTGGAGAAAGCCGGAGTCACTGAGGGGGTTCAAGCTGGAAAAGCAACGATGCTATGAATTGAATTATTATGACTGCGGTCCGGAGAATTCCTCTACTTGATGATAAGGACGAGGAAATGCAAATCCAATGAATTTGGAGCTCGTTGAATTTTTTCCGAGAACATGACGTCTTCGACTCAAATGATTACTTTCACACACACAAAAAATGTACTCGAGCCTTTAGTGACAGTTTGAACAACAACATCAAATAGCACTCACCTATTCACGATTTAAAGTCTAAGGACAAGAGAGTTTTGTGCAGCGAAGGCAAAGCTCCAAAGTCAGAATTTATCTCATAGCTTTAGAACTTGTAGGAAAGTAGAGGGAAACTGCATGGACGTGAAAGGAGAGGGAACACATGCGCTCACCTTTTTTGTCTTATGTACTTCTCTCCATATGAGATTTGGAGGAGACCTTGTAAACTCAAATGATTCAAAAGAATCGTCCTTTCTATTTTTCTCCATTATTTCTCTTCTTTTATCTTCCCTTAATTTAATTTTTATTATTTTTATTATTATTTTGTATTGTATCAACCGAAAAAACATCCAGCTATGATATTCTTCAAGATTATTAAAATTCCCAGCACTTTTGAAGCCCTCTTTAATTTTTCCTCTTCTGTAAGCTTCTAAAACGTTTGTATATGTTCCACACCCTTCCTTTTCTTTCATTCAGCATCGTATAAACCTTCCTAAACTATATAAGCAAATTACACTATAAATTTACCACATCTTTCCACCAACCTTCCTCCCACAAACATGTTCTTCTTCCCTAATAATTATCGTGGATAGTAATATAATAACATTGGAGTATCCAAAAATCTACTTGACAATTTCCTCATATTTAGCTAAATTTCCAAGGTTTTAAGTTTCTAGCAGAGGCTAAGTTTTCCAGCAGACGTTTTTCTGCCCCATCAGATTTGAAAAAATTGTAAGATCCTAGTTCTCGTAGGATGAAACCATAATTTTCCACAGAATACTTTTACATTTATTTTGTGGAAAATCCCCTTAAGAGCAATTTAACTGTATCTAATGCATCTACTGGACCTTCTCTCAGTGCTAAATATTTTTTCTTATATAATTTTCCCAGTTCTTTTCACCCCTTTACCAAAATGTTTTTGCATAAATGCTTAAATTGAATCAGTTAGAAACCTAAGCATGTGTAGTGAGCATTAGGGTATAAGCACCCTTCTGATGATGGAACGTCGCAGCTAACGAGAACGAGATATGTGCCCATCAATGGTTTCTATACTCTAGCAACAGTAGCAGTTGATTTTTTTCTGTTCTTATACTTTCCTGTAATGAAGCCTTTTCTAAAAAGGAAATTTTGTGGGTAAAGAGGGGTAGCTTGTGCCTGGAGAGGAGACCCTCGCAGGAATGTATCTTTGTTTCTTGACCTCCAACTCATTGAAAAATAGTTGCTTCTTTTGCACTTCAAATGAGAAGAAAGAAACTGATTTGGCCCACGGCAAATTTTTTGTTATTAAAGATCAGAATCACAAGACTTTCGCTCCAATGCCTTGATCTTTATGCTTTCTCAATTATTTTATGTCAACACTTTCTTCTCCATTTCCAAGAGCAAATAAACTAAAAATCTGACATGATTCTATCCTCCCCATTCCATCCCATTTTAGTTCTCATTTTCCCTTTCTATTCGGAACATTACAAGCCACAGTATTTACTTGGATTTGGTGGTAACTATACTTGTGAGTTGTAAAATCCTTCAAGTTCTGGAGAGTATCGGGGGGAATTGTACTACTCCAGCTACGTGTGCTACAGCTACCTTGGAACATGTACACGATTCCAGGATTCTCCTTTCTCAAGACTCGCCATAAGTTGTCACTGGAGCCATAGATAATATTTTAGTAAGGAGTAGTACATATAAGGCTGTGATTGAGAAAATGGTAAAAGGAGAGAATTCCTTGGATGAATGTAGCATTTACGGATGGGAATGGTGGAAAACTTAAGGATAGGAGAGCCGAAAATTCGAATGTATTTATATAGTATCGTTGGCCAAGCAAACTAAAGAGCGAACTTCATTACCAATGAATGTGGAGAAAGTAGGAGGTTCTCCACCCTGCCTGTCCTTTGTTCACAGCTTGTCCGCTTCTCGTGTAAACAAATAACCGTGTAGTAAGAAAACGAAGAGACTTATGGTGGAAAGCAGGAGGATTTCAGTTTTGTCCCTATGGAATAACTACCACGTGCATACTCCATAAAACAATGTGTTCCACGCTCCTGCAAGCATTAAATCCATTTCTTAAGCCAGATCAAGGCTCCAGAGCACACTGTGGTAACTCTTTTTCTCTCTTTCTCCAAATGTACGTCGATACTGGAGAGAAACCTCATTTCATACAAAAATCTTACTACTATTATACAGTTTTCGAATTACTTCCACCCCTCTTATTCCTTGGAAAATTTCTACAACAATCCTCCTTAATCACATTTGAATTTATATTCTGGATTGATAAGCTTAGAATTTGGATTTTATTCTTTTTTATGAATAATTTATTGTTACTTACTATAAGTAACTGTATGTAGATACTGCAGGAAATTGTAAAGGCAAATTGAAGGGATCTTCAAACTTACTAGAGTTTTCCCATTTAGAACGGATATGTCACATAAATGGTTGTACACTAAAACTTCTTCAATGTTTTTAACAGTGGTCTTAAGTGCAGAAGTGGGAAATTATATGAATTATCTACGCAGAAAGAAAGGGAATCTATCAGAGTACTTTACAAGTTGATAGTGTTTCGCCATGCATGTATCTAGCCCGTACTTGGAATTGTGATTGCTGGTATTGTGAGAGCTCTTGCTAAATCGCTGAATAAACCCTGCATTCTTTCTTTTACTTTATAGAGATAGCCATGCTTTCAATTTCAATAAGGCCACTTTACTAGCAGATGTTCGCGTTCAAGATAAGTGTAGGTCTACAATTGGTAGCAATTTTCAGAGCTCAAGCTTCTGTACTCAAGGATGTGTATGTATCTATCTTTGAAGTGACCTTGCTACTACTCTTATAACAAAATATTTCCTAGATATTTTGTTCAAGAATTTCAAAAATTTTGGGAAGCCACCATAGTAGTGGAGTGGCACGTCCTGGGTATTTGGTTCACCTGTTCCTTCTAATTATAGTAGATCTTAATCGTATTTAACGGCATGTATGTAGTTACGTACATTTTGAGAAATAAATACCAGCGCCATCTTCCCGTTAACGTGACTCATGTCAAACGATTACAAATTGAGTAGTAAAGTTAGATGTGGCCAGGTTCGATAACTTATGCAAAATTTATTACAACAATAACAACTGATTAGCAACTAATCATTGACAAAACTATTTTAGGTTCAATCGTGCTTGACTTCGCACCTGGCTGAGCGCTAAAGGCTGGACAATTCGGCCATACAGTACAATGACATGTAATAATCACACATGTTCATTATGGGGGTTCGCATTAGCTATAAACTGGTCAGTGCTCATTAGCTCATCTAAATACATGGCAGGTGGCGACTAGTGCAAGCAAGATTAGACGCACTTTCAGTAGCGAATGTAGTGATAAGGATAGCAGAGTGTTCTACTAAATAGTGATAATATACACAAATAGGAGAAAGTGGAAAGAAAGTATGCTTTCTATTTTACTACATAGTTGGGACGTGGAAGAGTGAAAGGCAAGGAGAACGTAATGATGCTATGGGTTTATTATTAGAGCATCCTTAAAGTCCGAGTCAACTTTGAATGAGTGAAGTCTATCTTCTTTGTGGCTCAAGAACATTTCCCGATCAGACTTTATACACTATTGTGCAATAAATGAGTTGTGTTAAATTTACCGTGCTAAGTACTGATGGAGGCAATGCACGCCTAATTAGCTGAAACTGTTTCAGTCATGTCTTTTGTGCTACATGTGTAGCAGATGTAGCATGTCATCTTTATATGCTCATCTTTAAGCCTCCTTATGTTTTGTGAGTGGATATATCTTGTATGCACTGTCCTGTATGCGAAGTACAATTGTTTTTGTAAGCATGACTCTGCTTCGCGAACGATGTGCAGATCAAAGAAACAAAAAATTCCCTAAAATAAAGCATGCTAAGTTGTAAAACGACGGACTCGTTAGCAATGTAATTATTTTTATAGTTAGTGCGTCTTAATTTTCATCGGCAGGAATAGGTAAAGCGAAACCGAGTTGGTTGGATCTCTGACGATTTTTCATTTCTTTTTATATTCATCCTTAAATGAAGGAATGAAATGAAGCAAGAAAATCCTTCAACTAGTGAGCTAGAAATGTAAAATACATGCGTATGGCTAGCAGCCGCAGTTATGTGAGCAAGCACGTAACTCAGAATCCTTGCAGAAAACTGCATTTATGAAAACATTCTGTTTTCTGTTTCCTGTAATTTTATGAAGCATTAAACTTTGTCAGGAGACATTTCAAATTCTTTCATAAAGTAGGAATGCGACAAACAACTCTATTTGGCCTGGAATCTTCAATGACTCCAATGTTGCTGCAAAGAATATTGCGGTTTAGTGACCAGGGTTTACAATACAAGGGTTTAATGCAAAGAGTTAAAGACGGTATTAATTTGCGAATTTCCGAACATGTACTAGAAATAAAAGCAGGGTACAAGCATCCTTTGAGAAATAAAACGGGAGTACAAGTAACTGAAATTTTATTGGAAGTGTGAACTAAATTCCACGGCGAAACGGGTTTATCTGCGGGCGATCTCAAGAGAAGTCTGCGACTAGCAGCCTGCGAGCACTAGTAGCAGTAGCATACTTTCGCGAAAGTTTCTTCAGAACGGACAATGGACAGGGACAACCAAGAATAAAGTAAATGGAACATATCACCTTTATTTTTTACAAGGGCAGGGTTCATAGCAACTACCTCCTCGGTTGTATCCATTAAACTGTAGAGTTGATTTCCTCGTAAAAGCATCCTGTCACCAAGGATGAAACCGTCAAGACTGTTGTATGTACGGCCAGATCTCTGCTCAACTTTCATCATCCCCGGATTAAGACGGAAGGATTGAGAAAGGGTGATATGAGAATCTCCAGAAACAAACACAGAGTGGAGAATACAAGCAATGATAACGACGATAATAGGTCCTTGCATGGTTTCCAGTCTGTATGAAAACTTAATCCTACGTTACACGTTTGAAGTTTTCAAGCTGAAAGGGTGCTTACAAGATCTTTCAGGTAATTTCAATATTTCTGATCCGAATATAATAAAACTTCTTTGCATATTTTCTGACTCGTCAAAGAATAAACAAGATATTCTATTACACAACGATTTATTTAAAAACGGTTTATTTTTCCAATGATTTCATTTGATCCCAGATAAAAATGAGAGCATTAACAATAAGTACAATATAGAATTAAACACAAATAACATTGACAAATAAAAATCTCTGGCAATAACGAAGACAAATAGGGAAGAACAACTGGATCAGGTTTCGCAGTGAAACCTAGTTTGAGAAAATGCAGGGCGTCGTACAAAAGTAAGGAGAAAATCTTCGGGCTCAGATTTCTAGCTTTGTGGAATACTTAGTTGAAATCAAAACGACCACTTAAACGTAACCTGAAACCTATAGCATATTATTCTACAAGATGACGGCGGTGAGTGGCACAAAGAACAAACGCAAAATTCATTCCAATCGAAATTCTTTCTGGAGAAGATATGAAAAGAGTTACATTTACAGAAAGTAAAGAATTACATATTAATAAGCAGTCGCCTCTTTGTTACAGCAGTGAATTTAGACTTGCAGAACTGGTCGGGATTCCTTCGCCTGGAGATTTACATTTGTACTGGAAAACCCGGTTGCTCCCTGCGTAGAGATAATACGTTACACTTTACTATTCAGGTGGGTTTAAACATATTTCAGCCCGCCGAGCCATGCAAATAAAAACTCTGTTTCTGCACTTCTAATGTCCGGCAATAAGCAAATTCGAAAAAAATTAAGACAGAAGTTGCTATGGGGTCATCTGAAAACTAGAAGTGTGAAATAAAAACCGTGCCGTAGCCGAACTGGTGAGCTCAGACTCATAAGCACGGACTAAAGATGCGATAAAAAGTTTTCGTCGTACCCTTTGAAGAGGTATAATATCTTTCTCTGTTAGCTTTTGACTGGTCAGGGGATGTATCCAGTCCTTTTTAATGATCCTCTCCACACAATCCATAGTTACCACGTCGCCCCTATATTCAGAAAAGAATATGTCACTTGGAATGTACTGTAAAGTACTCATTAGATATTAGATTAATGAATAAAATACCATTAAAAATATAGGTTACTTACGTTGGTTTAATGACAGCCGCGGGAACGGAATTCCCCAGAGTATCTCGCGTAATTGGGCACATGTATCTTGCATCCTTTGTTACCAATGAGCGCTTGTCGTCTGGATCATTAATTTCCGTGAACTTTACTGGAATCAAGTCTTTGATTTTCAGGGGTCTCCCACTCATCGGACAGTAAATTGTTTTATCCTGCAAAATATTCAAAGCTGAATTTTTTTCCGTTCCCATCTTAAACCTCAATGAATTTCAACAATCTCAATTTCTGTTCTCACAGGTTTTGCTAACAAAGTAGGCTTCGCTTCAGGTGTTTTCGAGGGAATCCAATAGCTTGGTACGTGTTTATCCTTCCCATTTGCCATGTTCGAGATGGAGTAATCCTCAGGTGAGGCTAAACTCAACAAAATCAACAAAATTATATGAAAAAGCTTAAAACAGTGTTCCGGGTTATTGTGATACTTGATTCGCTCACATTTTGAACTAGAAGGGGTTGCCTTCGTTATTTCGCTTTCCTGTTTCACGAACTTGCTAACTTCCGCTGCCTTGGTAAGAACCTCATTTGCCGCCACCTCGGACTCCCCCTTTTTCTTCTGTCTCTCGTACTCCTTCATCTTTCTGCTAAGTTCGTTTTTCTTTGCAATGAAATATTCTAAGATAGCTTCCTTATCGTATAAGTGTCCATCAGGTCTACGACAAAAGTATACGGATTCATTAACCATTAACCCCATCTACTATCGAGCCATCGAGCGCAGTTTCACAGAACGAATGTTCATTTCCAGCATAATCCGTTATCCTTTCAGTGGTTAAAATAATAATTACTTACGTGATAACCGGAATTTTGCACGGCTGAAGTGACAAGCAACAGCAGTCAAAATTTCGCAAGGAATCCTTTCCCAACCTTAGAGAATTAGTTCCATACCCCGAATGTTTTGCATCCTTCTGTTTCTCATGGTAAGTATAAACTGCTCCAGCAGTACAATTTCGAGCGTGTCTCGTCATCACTTTTTTTATTACGAACCTAAAACCACAAAAATATTATAACAACACTTACATACATTATTACTGATTCAATATTTTAACGATCTAACGTAAACCTTCCCCACTACTACTATTTTTAACAATGATTTCCAAATATACAAACATTCACATCGAATAGGAAAAACATTTATCTTACAGAATAGCATTAGAGCACAAACCCTACACTAATTTGCTAAAGGCAGGTTGAAATTCGTTCGAAAGGAAAACAAATTAACCAACAGCCTGGACTAACCTCTAAATTCTCGAATGATGATTTAATTCTTCCAAACTGTTTTTGTTTTAAGTCACGCAACCAACAAATACAAATCACCACTTTAGCAAGCGAATCTTTGCTAAGGATCTGTTGATAAAGATAATGTATTACACAATTAGCAGATGTTGCTGTCGATCGAGATCGTGATAATTCAGAAATTCAATTCAATTAGTTATTGAAATAGAAGGTTGGAGTTAATACGATGATACACAACAAGAACACATAAAGATCGGATGTAAATAAATACAATATCAAATGAATCAGGTCGACTTTATAAGATTCTGTACAGCTCTTTACGTATTACGTATGCAGAATCTGTGCAGAATGTTTAATGTTGTACCCTAAATTTTGAAAATAAATCGGCGCGAAAAATAATAACTGACCACGCAGTTCCCTTTTCACTCTCTAGATAACAGCAGTGACAATGTTAGGTGCAAAAGCACAATAATAAAAAACGTAAAAAGAATGCTGTTGGAATAATTGAAGTCCTAATTCGAATTAGACATTATTTATCTAGTATTTAATATTTAAAGTGATTTTTAGGAGGAATGTAAACTTTTATTTTACAACTGGCATCTCAATGATGCTTGCCAAAAGACACAGTAACAATTTTGCATATTTTTAAACAATATTTGGATGATTATAACATCATTAAAGCGTACGAATTTCAGGGTTTATACAAATGATTGTGTATGATTTTACACGATCCTCTAATTGCCGCAATCACCACTTTCTTGCTTGTTTCAGGGTTGACGAAATTATGGCTGCTGAGCAAATCATTAGCCTTTCCACCTAACTCTCACTCAGCTCAGAAGTTATTAGCGTTAACGGCTGCACCAACGATATATTCTTTACTAGACGAAAGGCTGAGAAAATCCGTATTTTAGACTAGTAAATTAAATCATTACTATATACACATACTTCAGGTCACAGCAATGCTCACCGTGTCACAGTGGAACGAATTAATAGGCAGTTACCGCAACTTTTTTCGTATCTCCTGTATAAAACCTATAGCACTTACACAGCAAAAAATATCCGGGATTTGTTGATGTTGTCCAAATATATTAACAGGATTCCCCAATTAAAAGGTTTGAACAGGGAAATCTGTTAAAATTTTACAGGTGCCGCTGTAAAATGAACAGGTCTACCTGTTGAAATGATTTTTGAGGATGAATTCAACAGGGGAACCTATTAAATTTTAACAGGTATCCTGCGTTAGTAAACCTTTTGTTTTGGAAGTCCTGTTAAAATATTTGGGCAACATCAACAAATCCTGGATTGATTTTTTACAGTGTATAGAACGTATAGATTATAATGGAAATTTTGGTTTTTATGTTCGCCCGCCCGTATTTTCTTACTTTATATTTTACATCAATTTTCAATCAAATATTGCGATCCTATGAAATGGCACCCTGTCGTCCTATTAAGAGATATGACTACATGAGAAAATTTCAACTAAGGAGTACATCAAGTACTCCCTCCCAAGTACTTACCTCTACTTGATCTTGAAGTATGGGTGACGTTTTTTAAGCCTCTAAGCTGAAGTAATTTTGTGAGTTCAATTAAGGACAAAGAAGCATCCGAATTTCAGCGTGTCACAGTCTCAATGGACCCCAGCGAGAATTACATGTGTCATAGTTTTGACGGTACATATAAGTACATAATAAGTAGTATACGTTTGAGACTATCTTATACAGAAAAGATGTAGCGCTTTGATACATTAAATAATAGAGAAAGTTAGCACGGAAATCAAATAATGGTGAACACACCCACTTCTCTTGTCTGAATACTTAATTTTCACTTTTATTAATAATACAAAATCATCACACACAATCAACACTTGTAACTTAGCAGTTAATTAGTTACATATGTAAGGTCACATAGAAAATGTTCGAAAATACGAATGAAATGATGTTTACATACATATTGCAACAAAGGTCTTTGCATGATGGAAGTCAGGAGCGTGTGAAAATAAAAGGGAACGAGAGATTCTGCCGAAACAGGGGAAAGTCTTAGAATTTAAAAGTTACAGGGAAACGGAGATTTTAGTCAATAGTTAAATGTTAAATTTAATGACTGGGTTGATTCTGACTATGAGAACCGGCGGGTGCTTGTGGGATCGCATTTGAATGAGTGGATGAATCTACAGCATGAACATCGTGTCGAGGATTAGCTGGAACTGCATGGTTTCCGGAATCTTGAAGGTGCTGAGCCACAGGTGCTGGCTGCTGGTTGGAATTATGGGCTGGTGCTGCTGCTTGGTGAGGATCATGATGCTGCTGAGCCGGGACTTGCTGGTGCTGAATTTGGGCAGGTTGAGCTGGAGCTTGCTGATGTGTTTGAACTGGAGCTTGATGATGTGTCTGAGCTGGAGCTTGTTGATGTGTCTGAACTGGAGCTTGTTGATGTGTCTGTACGGGAACGTGCTGATCCTGAAATTGTTGATGCACTGGAGCTTGTTGCTGGCCTTGGTAGTGCTGCTGGACTGGAACCTGATACTGTTGTTGCTGATGGTGTTGGGCATACTGCTGTTGTTGCACATATTGTTGGTTCAGCTGTTGCTGGTGACTGGGGTCATTTGGATTATACGCTTGGTATTGTTGCTGTTGCTGCTGGTACTGAGGTGGATGAAACTGTCCTTGCTGGCCGTCCATATGCTGCGGGGGCTGAAAATATAAATTTGAAACGGTTACCCCAACTTGCTGATAATTTTAATTTCAAGGCTACCACGATGATCTACATTGTTGGAATTCATCCTTGTTATCGCAAGTAGCGAAAACATCAATAATTCTTATCAGAATAATTTTACTATAGAACTTAAAACTTGAATTAAAAAACTTGATTACTGACTTCTTTTCACTAAACGTGCTGATAGTGAAAAAAATGGGCAAATTCATTCTATTAATATTTTAAGCCAGCACATAAAACATTCAGCCAACAATACGGCATGACAATCACAGTGAACACATAAAACGAAAACCTGGATAACATCATACATGGTAAACTGGTTGATGCATCTGAGGATGACCTTGCATTTGAGGGGGGTGATGACCAGGAGGGATCACCAGTGGTACGTATCCGGGAGGTGCTGGAGGGATCTTGCGTTTTATCACAAATATTATATGACATTATTGTTCCGACTTGGTGACTTTTCTTCAAATAAGCCAACCACAAGGACTACATGATATAATATGTATCTATATCCCTCCACCAACCAAAGTACAAACGCGTGATGTTTTACATACTTTGGCCACTAAGTTTTTTAGTGACTAGTGTGTAATCTATATGCTAATTATTACCGCAACCGCATTACATAACGACACCAGTGAATCCGTTTCAAAATATTAATAATTTTGGCTAAATGCAGTGAATGCGCGTCAGGAAAATTAGAAATATGACATTTGACGACAAAGAATATTTTGAACGTGTCATTTGCGCGAAGTTATTGCCGATTTGACTGAGTTAAATATTCCCATGTCAAATAAAAAAAAACTGACTAAGATTTCCTTTGTATAGGGAAGGTAGTGTCAAAAAGTTTTGTTGAGCTATTCTTCCTATCACGTAAATTGCCTATTGCAATCTCGGTAACAGTAAAACACATTTTTTGACAATCGTTTATCAGGTTCCCGTTCACCTCTTTCGTCGTGGTCTAAAATATTCTTTGATCTTAAGTAATCCATGTCATTATTCTAATTTTCCTGACGCGCATTCACTGGTTAAATGTTAAAAGCATAGCGATTGTTAGTAAATTATGGTTAAATTCTACAACAAAGAAACAAACCCGCATGATTTCAAACAAAAATAATAATGTATAACACACGGAATATTTAATCTTCGTTTCCATTTCTAATACTGACAATGAGAGCTAGCGAAATTGTTCATTGAGAAAATTTGATATTTGATTAACCGAGTTTTCCTTTACATACTGTTTTTGGTAACCCAGTTTGGTTCCCTCGGTTTTTCTCGGACATACATTATTATTTTTTACTACAAAAGACCTGCCCAAAAACACCAGAATACTGATACAAGTTGTTCAAACATTACAATAGCAGGCGTAGCTACAGAAATTATTTTTGTCTAAGTTTTCAGTTTCCGCTTACCATGCCCTGATCAATCATTTTTCGAATTTCATCCTCATGCTGTTTGGCATATTGTTGATATTCTTCTGGATTGTAAGGTGGTTGTTCATCTAAACCTTTCCAACCCTCATCACGCTCGAAATCGGCCTTTTTAGTTTGAGCCAAAAACTCTTCGTAGCTAATATTCAATTCAAGCAAAAAAAATGAATGCTAGTAAATTATCACTCAATCTGCATATTTACAAGACTATTAATTAAAATATAATTACCGTACCTGATAAGGTTATCCTTGTTAGTATCACTTTCACTAAACACGTGTTCTCTCATTCGTTCCATTTCCTCAAACCTTTCACGGATGTCATCCTCTGGAGCATTAGGGTCATACATTTTGTCCAGCTCCTTTTTGAAGAGAGCCTTAACCTCGTTAGCATCCCAGACTCCATTGCCATCTAAATCGTGAAGGTGGAAGAACGTTTTTGGATTGAAATCTTCGGGACTGAGATGATCCTGCTCTTCCCAAACTTCCTCAAACTGTTGCTTGCTTCCAGGATGATGAAGAGGTTTATGTTCTTTATGCTTCTTAAGCTGCTCTTCATGTTGCTTTTGAGCTGCTTCTCTATTTTTCTCATCCAAATGTTTCAACTGTTCTTGGTATTCGAGTTCTTTCCGCATTTCATATTCTTTAAATTCTTCTTTACGTTGTTTATCTTGCTTATCCAGTTCGTTGGCAGTCTAGTTAAGGCAAATTACGGATTTTGTTTACAAAGACAGACAGAGCAATCGTTACTTCTGAAAGTTAACTTCATGAACTACCACATTTTCAAGGTTTGAAATCCATCCACTTATATACAGAATGGACAAGCCCAAAATGCTAAGTGGTAACTATAGTGGAAAAAATTGTTTCCACTACAGTTACCACTTAGCGTTTTGTTCTTGTCCATTCTGTAAGTGGAAGGATTTCCATATATGCACATTTCATTTCTACCAGTAATGTCAATGACTCCTTACATGAACGATTAATTTTCTCAAATCCTCGGGTTCAAAAGTAAGAGGATTTTTGACGTCTAAATGGCCAGGCATTTTCATATGTTTCCTGTCAATACCGTTGCTCTGTTCATAATTTTGAATTGCGGCATGCCTCAGTCTTTCAAGTTCTTGCCTCTTAAGTTCATCCAATTTCGTCCGAACATTGTGGCTTGCAAATTCCAGATCTTTAGCTATTTTGCCATTCTAAATTCACAAAATAACACGTTAAATACGAAAAAAGATACCATATTGTTGCTTTACAATAAACACATTCACCGCTCATCGTAAAACGAAAATTTTATATGCAACAACAAAAACGGAAATTTTATGTGTTCACACTTGAAGTGTGACAGTGTCACTGCGAATAACCGTCAAAGCATTTAGTACATATTTGTTGGCCGAACCACGTCAGAACAGCTAATAATGAGAAGTTGGTTTTTATTCTAGTTGAGTAAGTAGTACGTAAGGAAGTTAATCGAATATAACATATCAAATTATAAACAAGTTGACACAAAACATATCTATCTATTATATTGACACCATGTATAACATACACTCTTTGTAAACATTCTGAACACTTTATTTACTGAGTAACTACACTATAAACTCGATATTAATTTCTATAAAATGTCAATCTATTTCGCTTACTACTCTTCTCACTCATATGCATACATCTCGCCATTTTTTCCACAATAATCACATTTCTGCGACTTTCGTGATCACTAGTTTAGTATCACCCTTTTTGAAACTCATTAGTAAATAGAAGTTTATGTCGCATTAATATAATTTCGAAATGCGCCAACACTTGTGATGTCCTCTCACTTCTCCAGGGTGGCGTGAAACTAATAGCTCATACATAATGTCCAAAATAAGCAACGTTACTTAAACTTCACTATTGCAAAAGCAGAAAATGAACAAAGTTGCTAAAATTACATTCTTGTTGCAGTCCACGTGTGTGAATTATTTCAAACATATTTGTTGAAAATAACTAGTAAAAATAGCATGGTAAGTACTTATTTTATTACAATCACCCTTGCTCTGACCTTTTCATTAACAACTTTCACTCTATAGTCATCTATATAGTCCAGAAAGTAAGAAGCTCTTAACAAGGTAACGTAATCTCCATACAACAAACTATATTCAACGAGGTACAAATATTACCTTAACATCCTCCGGATCCGCTTTCACTAACCGATCTCTGAATGCTTCGTCAGCTTCCAGAACATTTACTACTTCGCGCAGATACCGCTGATACTCTACGTCTAATGCCTGTACAATCAAAACAAAAACATTATTTTAAAACCACCTCAACTTTTCATAAACACACGTTCTATACACAGCATAATGTTCAACCACTTCACACAAAGCCGACAAAGCAATAAATAGGTAAATTCAATTCATACCTGAGGGTCAACCTCATTTGTCTCTTCATGCTCCTTATCCTTTTTCTTCTTCTCATTGACAGGCGGTGCTACAATTCCGTAGGCACAGAGCAGTAGTAGAAAACTGACTAAAAATCTCATATTGACTTTCCTCCAGTCCCCTCACGATAGTAACAGACTGGATAAAACCTTCTTCAAAATGATGAAATCCCGCTCCGTCAAAGAGACTACACTAAAAACAATACTGAACAAATACAAACACCAATTAAAATCTTCCCGAATTACCACCCTCCAAAGTCCTATACTATACACTATACACCGCTTCAACCACAGCCTCCTAAGAAACTGTAATTAACAAAACCGAAGTTAACCACACTAAGTGGTATACTAAAAGTATGCCATCAAATCTTGGGAGAAACGTCAGACATTAAAATAATCCTATAATTTTTTCTAGACCTTTGCCCCGTTACACAAAGGACACTTTTCACTCTACATTTTATACAGAAAAAAATTATAATATCTTCCTCACACTAAAAATGCTAATACCCTTTTATTTACATCATTTCAAACTTCTACTTGAACATTTTGTATCCTTACCCTCCACGTCTATAAACTTAACTAACTTTTACATCAGCAGCACTTTCTCGCGTCAACCTGTTCAACAATAATTACTAAAGGCACGGAATGCACAAAAAGTCAAACCTTTTAATGGATTTCCCAAGTAAGCTTATGGGCTTACAGAAGGGTTAATATTCGCACAAGTTACGGTAATACACTGAACTTTCTTCCTAATGTAACACGATTACTGAAAAAACAATTAAAATACTGACGTTCCTATGAATTTTGTCTGACTCAATTCGATGGAATTCAAAAGTGTTTAGAAGAGCAGAAAAATAAATAATTTATTAACTATAGACTCTACAATAAATATACTTGCCTTTTTTTTGTATAACTATATAGTTATAATATAATATAACTACACGTTTTGTTTACCATGCCTCCCTCACACTTATATACGATATCAATTGATGATAGTGAGCTAAATGAAAATAATGCAACAGAACTTGACGGCGAATGGTGAGTAATTTTAAAAGCAGCAGCGACGAACAGCTGTAAAGTTTTTGGATGACTTTAGGTATACCTTCACTTTAGTAATGCCGTGTTCTACTCATCAGTGCTGTATATACACACACTATATAAGATTTTTAGTACACGTCAGATTGGCAGTAGGACTCAACAGAATACAACGTCAAGTAGAGCAGCGCATGTATTGCTCATGCTAACAGGGACAGACAGTGGAGTTCTTGGTCACAAGCCATACTAAAAATCTATGAAGGAACAAATGAAAAAATTTCGAAGCACACACACAGGTCTTGTTGGCTTTAACTTATAGTGCACACGAAAATTTGTTCTTCACTACTTGTGGTTTATACTGTTGTATACTGCATCATTGCCTCAAGAATATGTATGGCATGTACATATGTATGTACATACAATAATCTGCAAGTTCCTCAACCATCAATGCATTGTTGCAAATGAGCTACATATGTATATATATATATGTACTTGAAGTGACATTGTAAATCTACACTATGCCGGATGATGGTAGCATATATGATTGTTTGGCTATTATTTATGCTCTTAATTCAGTTGGAAAGCCAAGAAAAACTGACCCTGGGATTTTGTGATTAAGGAACCTGCGTAAGGTTATATGATATCTTGAGCAGAGGACGTTGAAGTTTTTGTTGTTGTATGCATGTAAGTAAGTAAATAGGTAAGTCTATGTAACATTTACTTACATCTGTACTTACTTAGATAAGAGAGATATAATTACTTGCTGGATTCCTTCCTTTTTTGGTAACTCCAACTATGAACAGTTATCTGCATGCATAAAATTTGAGAGAGCTAGAGACTAAGCTGACGTGTGATGGCCTTGTGGAGTGAAGTATATTATAGCTATAATATAAGTTGTGTAAATTCGAATGAATAAGAGGAGAAAAAGTTGATGCTTTTATAATGACTCTCTTCTATGATTAAGCGTTGGCAGTGGAATGTAACAATGGTCAAATATGTGCGGTAAACAATGTATTTTTATATTTCATTGTTCCTTCCTAGTTAAACTCTTGGCGAGTATTATATAAAAAAAAGGATGTAATTTATTGCATCGGAATTTTTGAGTTTAATAGTTTTAATGAAATGAGAGAGAAACAAGTGTTTTTATTTTGTAAATATTGAAATACAATAAATTTTGCTGGCAGGTTTGCCGTTTGAATGAACACACGTGTAAGAGTTAATTTGGAGTAAATTTTGACAAATAGGGTTACTCACGTTTGAAGTAAGTGGTTATTTGAGAGAACTTGAATATTAAAGCCTTTGGAGATGCTTCTGATTGTAGATTTCATATGGTATGAGGATATTTTTAATTCCCTTGTTGAAGCGAGTCTATACGCCCGAGAAGATAACTTCACTAGCTTTTGTATACTTTATTAGGATTTAACATATTTTACTTTAAATGTCCGTGTATCTGTGTCCCCAGCGTATATTTAATATGTTAATATTTTAATACAAAGACTTCAGTTAGCAATGACAAGTTTGGAAGTTCTCATTGGTAAAGGATTTCAGGGCTTGTCTGGTCCACTTCATTGTCACCATTTTAAAATTATTTAAAAAATATTTCAGAAGTATAGTGGATTTCTTTTTGTGAGATGAAAAAAGAACATGTATGTGCATTGAATTGATGTTGTAAATACCTCGAATTTCACAGTTGTCCTTCTTTCAAGGCACTGTTTGTTTTTGATTACTTGTTATTTGTCTTACGCAGGTGTCATCATGACTTCATTTATTTGGAAGAAGGAAAGCAAGTTAATGAGTAAAGTAATTTGGTTGAGTAAGTGTTGGGTAAATAATTCAGGGAAATTCTACATATCTGGTCACTTCTGCTTAAAATTCGTTTGAACTTATTTGTCCGTAATGATTTCGAGATTAAGTTCTACGGAAGAATAAATTCCTGTAAACCTTATGTTGCAGTTAGTTCGCTTGGCCATGGGCTATTTGCTGGGAATAGGAAATTCATATGTTTTTACAATTTGAGATGTGCACTCTCTAAAACTTCATGTATGACTGGACACATGAGAGGGAAAATAAGTGTTTGCATGCCTGTTTATAAAAGTAGGTAAGTATGTGCTTACAATGTTATAATTGGATCTAGAAGGTGTATTTGCCTCTTCAAGCTTACTCATGCCATAACAAAGCATATAATTGTGGTATCATTACAAAAATGATTTCCGTTGGTTCTTTTATGCAGAGCAACACTTGTTAAATCAATGAAGTTGATTATTCATAGGCGGAAGGCGGAAATCCAGTTTGGATTAAAAATTCAAAATACATACCATTTTTCTAGTATTTACGTTAGTTGGATTTGTTCCGTGTCTGACTTAGATTTCTGTGTATTCGACACGTTTAATTGACTTTGCAAACATTAGTATTTAGATAGTACTTAGAATGCAGACTAGCTTATTTGATATCGCTGTTATGTAAATTCAATAGTGATAATCAGCTGCGTAGGAGCAGAATCGAAAATTTAACCTTGTAGGATTGTAAACTGAGATGTTTTCATCCCATCAATCGGTAGCCAAATGGGAAATACCTAGTGGAAAAAAACTTAAGAAACCCCTACTATACCCTCCTTTCAATCCTTTCGTCCATTCATTGAAAACTGCAGTTTTCAGAGTCTGGTTCAAACAGATACAGCATACATATAGGTTTAATAATAAAATCGAATATTTACAAATAATTCAGATATTTTTTACTACTGGTATACTCGATACGTAAGTATGCATCTACTTTTGGGGATTTTATAGGCAAACTCTCTGCGCATATATGTACTTTTATAACTTCAATGTTCGGGTATAGTGCAATGGGTTCTCTTATGAAACCTTAGAAACTCCAATGCTGTTCATTTTATAATAAATTGGAAAAAAGTAAGGCTTTAGCTGCGTTTGAGCACTAAGCAAACCATCGATTCTTCTATATAGTATCTCTCCATCACCTTAAAAGTTTTGAAAAGTGGCAGCTTAACATTTGGAAAAACCAAATATCAAATCACGCAAGTGTATACATGTATTGTTATGTACGCAGGATAAAACACTTTTTTCCTTTTTATTAGTCACAATAAGACTGGAGGCTAAGTAATTCATTTTTGCATTTTACAATGATGAAGCTTTCTCATGATGGTTCTTTCCCGCGTGTAACCTACCTAAGGGATGAGTTTGTGCAGGCATAAGGGGATAAGATATGCTACAGTTTATTTGAAATGCAAAAAAATATAACCATATCAAATATTGAGTGATTCAGTCAGAAATGTATGGTCTCTACCATGCTCTCCCAAGAGAAGCATCACATAACACAAATTGACACGAAAATAAGCACGAGAGTTGAAGGTACATTTACATTTGTGAATACAGGGCACGAGGACGAAGGTATTAAATGTTTACACAGATCTGAGTGAGTCTGCAAGAAAGCAGGAATTGTCTAAAAATGATCATGCGAGATTTTCAGAGTTTTAACATTTACTTACTTACCTACATGAATGTACTCCAAGTCAGTGAGGGAGTAATGGAATATATTTGTTTGGTCGTATGTGTAATATGTAAACTTAAGATGAGCTCCGTATTATGAGGCTGTATTCCTTGGAAGCGTGTACACTAACTATTGCCAAAATTGCATCCTCCGCGTTTTCGTGGGCGACCCACTTTTACTTCTTCCTTTTGCCTTGTCTTGAAGCCAAGAGAGAAGGTATTGCAAATGCTGTATCCAGCTAATGTACCAACACAATCTTATTGCTACTTCAGCCTTTCTAACAGCGAGTTGGTTTTTCTACGGTGTATTTAATTCATAGAAAATTTTTTGAAGCTAATTAATAATTTCACAACACTGCTCCTGTCAGTTTTTTATCCGAATTATCCCCATTTTGTTGAAAAAATAGCCCGCACATAGCAGTCGTGTCAGAGTCCAAGCCCTTTCCACACGACCGTTCATTTGAGATTTGCTCTAGTAAAAGCAATTGACAAACGTAGTGAAAATGTCGTGTCTTCGGATGCACACCTGTTGCTGTTGTTTAAACACAGCTAGAGGATCAATCGCTGCAGCTATTTCTTCCATTGTAAGCCGATTCTTACCAGTGTTAATGACATTCTTAGAAAGTTTCTTGCGTATGAGAGAAGAAGTATTTGAGTAAACAAAAGCTTTTTTGTTCCGACGATTTTTTTAGGCTGCTGGTGCAACCACGTTTATTTTTATTGTCCTTGGTTTAGTCTACTGGGAAGAATTTTCGGAAGCTGTACGGAAAAGCTACCATGAGAAGATCAATTTTTCTAAGGACTCTGTTGATTTCATACTTAAAGGTGAAATAATTAACTAAGGTAAGAGGGGCCAGAGGTGACTACCCGAAAGTCACTCTAGAAAATTTAAACATGGGAGCCCTAAGACAAGTGCATAAGTCAATAGACAAGTGCCTAGAACTTATAAACCAAGTAAGCATTTTGATTGTGTAAAAGTCTTTGTTTCGGTGTCAGTTCCAGTCTAAATGAATCCTAATGGGGGCCAGCCAACCCTCATTGTCAGTTTTCTTATTTTTTACGAGAATGGGTGCAACCGTATGTACTTCAAAGTATGGACAGATGTATAGAAAGATATACTTGCATCTGTAGAATAGTGTGGGGTATCCTTGCACCTACAGTATAGAAGTGTGCATATGGTATTCAATGCAATTGATAAAATAGTTAGGCTCATTGCAAATTTGCTCCACCTAGTTGAATAGTCATTATTTCATCGAATTTCAAAATCGTTTTTTAATTTTCTAATGATTGCGAACTTATTATAAATAAATAGCAAATCAATTTCACGGTTTCGACTTGTACTTCGAATGGCCAAAATCTTGGAGGCCATGCAGCTTTGTTTATCCCTAGTGATGTACATGGGATTTGTTAATGTAGCTGCACGCGATAATAAGATTTGGATGTATGAAAAAATAAGAAATCAATTAAATTTCCGTTTTTTTTAAATCGTTCCCGAGCCGCCCCTCTCTCTTCAAAAATGGATACCATTGTTTGTAAACTGACCGCGTAAGAATTCGGAATGTATTAGGGAATGTTAATGTGCGTAAGTTTAGGGAAAGATTTAATTATTATCAGTTTAGGGTTTGATTTAAAACCATTAGTTAGAAACTCCGCTAGATAGAAATGGCATTCGGTCAGCTCCTCTGCCCCTGGTTGCATTTCAATGTAAATGTGCCAATACAGTACTGGGTAATTCAATTTGCGTAATAATTCAATTTAATTTCCGCATTTCATTTACAGTCATTTGGTGGGGAAACATATTTACTCTCATTGTTATCCTTCTCTACGCCTTTTTGTGCGTCCTCCTGATCATTGGTGTAAAAACGGTAATTTTTTGTGTTTCTTCCTTACTTGTTCTTGACTTCCAGTTCTTCTAAGCTATTGCGAGCAAATCTTCTCGAGTTATTGGTTATTTCAGGAGCAATATAAACACATGATTCCGTGGATTACATCAACCTGCTTGATCATACCATTCTTTTCGATCAGCTTCATCATACAGGTAATTAATTGTAAAAATCATCACGACTCGTAAATTGCGAGTAAGAGGGGCGTGTTAACTGGACATGTTTTTAAACATTCACTATGACAGCTCATCCTTGGAATTGTCGGAGGCTCGTGGGCAGTAATTGTTCCTGCTCTTGTGGTGTTAACCTGGTGTGCCTTTTGGCTTTATGGGCTATTCTGTGCCATTTCTCATTATCGAGTAAGCAGCAAGTATACGTATTTCTATGGTTTGAAAACGCGTAAAATTAATATCCTGAAAAATGAAAAGTGGCCCAAAAACGACGTTTAATGAAACTATATTTTTTAAAACAATACCCTGAAAAAATATCGATGTATATAATTATTGCTTCCTTTAAACAACATAAGTTAGACACTGGTATTTCTTTTGTGCCAAAACTCTCTCCCTTGCTTGACAGAGAATATAATACTTTTCAGGTTTTGAAAGGAGACATCCATAGACCAGTGTCTACCCTTTGGAAACGACCATAAAAAGGCTGTACTTTGATCATCGTTGGTATTACCAAGAATTTGCGTCCTTACAACCGATTTTTATCAACTTCAAAGTGTTCCCAAAATATATTCAGAGTATCACCGAAGGTAAGGTAATCGAGCTATGGAGGTGTTCCCTTCGTTAAAATCCTTCAAGCTTTATCCAAATCATTGAACTTTTGGTAAAACTGCCAGTGCAATAGTAAATGTTTGTTATTGCATCATTTAATTATATGAAAACGTGAGATATAGTCACAAAATACTTAATTATTATTAACCTAACCCACTGAAGAATTAGCAAAGTTGCTTTTGGATGAGCGGTTCAAGCACAATTCAAATCAAAAGTTTTAGAAATGGAGAAATCGTTGTAATCACATTTAAGAAAACACTGTTTTCAATACAAACTTCGTCAAGGCCATTATTTAATTAATACACTAAAAAATATAGGAAGCCATAATAGTATTAAATCCCACCATTAATGTTTTTTCCTAAACTAATACATAATACATCTTCCTCAACTGATAAAGGAACTCTCTTCTTGTAAGTATATACTACTTTGTATGTTATTACAAACAATGAATATTTTATTTTTAAGTGTGTGTGTATATACATATAGACGCATTTGAGTATGAAATTCATACTCAAATAAGTGGAAGTTCAACGCTTACGGATCCTTTCCCTTAATCCAAGCAGTGACAAGCTCACTGTACTTTAATATTATTTATATCTCTCCTTTATTTAATCCAAACAAAACACGTCAATAAATGTAATAACAAATTTCTGAAACAAAAATTATAGGCTTTCATTTCAACCAACTCTTCTCTTATTCATCATTCTCGTGGATTTTGCATGTGATTAAATTCAGTCAGTGTTAATCAATTAAGTACATACAACTGACTTCTCAAGTTAACATCAATTTTATTGATTGATGCTTTTTTTGCCATCTTTCCACCAAGGTCACGTCTGCTGATGGATGGTGCATGTTTTTCCCTCTTGACATGGACATTAGAAAAGTATTCGACTAGGGTTTCTAAAAATGAGACCCAAACTCATCAACACGGAAGAAATACAACTGTTGATGGGCTAAAATTAGTATGAAGGCCGAAACATTCATAATTTTTACCCCTTCAATACTCCGTTTTGCATGAAGAAATTATGATATCTAAAACATAATAACTACTCAGCTGGAAGATTCATAACCATTCTCCTTCAAGCTATCTCAGTGTATATTTTTTTGGTAATGTAAACGTATGTATCTACTATATTTAAGTATCTTTCCACCCAATTAGAAATTAAGTAGCTGCCCCAAAATAACCTTTCCTCAATATATATCCAACGGTAATAAGAGAACATGTGAGTTCATATTATTCTTTCCACTTCATCAGGTGTATGCGCACTTTACTTCGGATTGTCAATGGCAACTGGTGACGGTTGTTGTTTTTAGGAGACTACGTGTCATCATCGTCTCCGCCGATACCGATACTTTCTACTCATTATTTTTGCTTCCTCATAAAGCTCAAATAATAATAATTATAAATAGTTGCCATCTCTAATTTTGTCACTGAAAATAAGAGCATTTAACTTGTAGCACGTATAGCTACATTAATAAACCATGTTTTACAAATAACCTACCCCAGTTTAACATGTTCTACACCTTTTGTAAACATTCAATTCACAACTGTATCTTTCGCATATATTCGGGTAGCGCGTAAGTAAATAAAAACAAAAGTAAGTGCAGAGCTGAAAACTAAAAACTACCGGCACGACCAGGTCACCGTGTTCCCCGTGTGAGAAAAAGAGAATTATTTTATCCGTTATTTTGTCTTAAAAATAGACTGATTTGGGGTTAGCTAAGACTGTCGAGTATTTTCAACAGCTCAAAGCAACAACAGAGTGACTGCGCTGTGTCTGGCTGGGTGAGACACAAAAGCGACTATATAACTTACAATTAGAGCAGTGGCATAGTAGTGTACAGCAGTTGTGTATTTACTTCGTAAATAATATTAGACGAAAAACCCAAGCATTGTGAATCAAAGTTTTACGATAAAGCAACTCCTTACGTCCTTGCTTTGAAACTCTCGTGACGAGATACTATTTATTGAGAAGGGAAAGTAAGAAATTCAAACTTTGCCAGCGGGACATTAGAACTACTTGTGCTTTTGAAAACCTCGCCGTCATCATTGTCCTCAAACTATCAAATTTTAATTTTTACAAAATTACGCTTTTCGCTCATGCTATCTTCTAATGTTTAAACGTGAGAATTCATTTTCGTGTGCACTCAAGATCAATGGCATAACAGTTTAAAGGCCAAATAATTTAAAACGGCAGCTTGTTCATAGCTCTGGATATGACATGACTGGACAATAATTTTGAGGCTATATATCTATACAAATATTTATATAGTATAAGAAACTGTGAATATATAGTGGGTTTGATTTCAAAATTCTACATGTGGAAGTAGATATAATTGTCAATTTTGGACGTCAGCACAGGTTTGACACAGTTGAGTAATTATTTCATGCTCTTCTTTGAGAGTGTAGCGATTGGAGTTAGGGTTTGAATCGGGCGTAAAAGTAGGAGACGTAAAATAATATAGTGAAATGGCTCAAAATCAAGTACGACTGCAGAGAATGGTAGCTCACAATGCTACCGAGGTTCACAGCTTCATGAAAGATTTAAATGACTGGTCTTCAGATATGCATTCTAAGGAAGAAACTGAGAAGAATGTGGCTTTGGCAGTGGAGTATAAAGAATCAGTAAGTGCCACTAAGGGATTTAATATTTTCGAACACTTTTTTTATTCATGTGGTGGTAGTAGGCTTTAAAGTTATGATGTTAGAACTTGAAAGGGGTTTTTAAGAACTACGATTTGGGATTTATCAGAAACGCAGTTGTAAATTAAGAGCCTTATGTATTTATTATGGAATATATTATGCTTTTCGGGAAATGTATTTGTGAGCTATTGATAGGTGATTAATTGTTGATACTCCTTTCTTGCGACGCAAGTCTGTCATGGGTGTTGGTCAGTGGAGGTTGTGTGGGTTTAAATGGAATTGTTAATATGGGGGTGTTGGTTGTGTTATGTTTGTAATGGTTCATGTTATTTGATTTACAGGGGAATCAGTGGATAAAGCAGAAAAATTATGAGGAGGCGGTCAAAAGCTATTCAGATGGGATTAAGTTGGACCCGAAAAATGCTATTTTGTACTCGAACCGTGCCCAGGCTTATTTGTTCTTAAAACAGTAAGGACTTGACCCTTATCTCTTTTTGTAAAAGTCCTGTAACGCATAGGCTTGACCCTTAATGAGCTTGAATTCTTTTGTTCATAGATACCAAAATACAGTTAATGATAGCAACCTGGCAATAAAATATACCACATCAGGTGTCAATGTGAAAGCTTTATTCCGCCGGGCAAAAGCTTTCATTGAGCTAAAGCAATTGAGTCTAGCGAAGGTAAGGAGACTTAGAATTAATTTGTTATAGGTGTTGCACCAAGAGATCGGTTTCAAATATTTAGGCTATAAATGTAAAAGAATGATAATTGATGTTAATTGTTTCAGATTTTAGAAACCAATATGTTAGTTTCATGAAATAGATTTAGTTGCGTGGGTTTATATAGCATTTTGATTCTTAGACGGATTTGCTAAGTGTACTCAAAAGCGAGCCCAGGAACTCTGAAGCTAGGCAGCTACTACAGCAAGTTAATTCTGGTTTAAGCACAAAAACCTCAGTGAAAAAGTTTCCTGAGCCCGTTTACTCCCCCAGAACTACAGACTTCAAAGTGGGGAGTCCGGAAAGAGAAGGCGCTGGAGATTCTGAATATCCTAAAATTATCACCGCAATTCAAAAACCACCCCATCTTCAATCAAAGGTAATTTCCATTAAGATGTTGCATTATGAAAGTTAGTAGTCTTATTTAATCTCTACAGTGTTCTCTGAATCTGCGGATTCTGAATGTATAGTCCTGTCGGGACGAATGTTTCTAAGTTGGTAGTGTTAAGCCAAGTTAATTCAGTAAATAATTTAAATGTTCAGTAATGTCCATAATCTTAGAAATAATTTAGTTTATCTCATAATTTTATCTTTAGAGAGTGATTCTTCCGGTCCCTGTGAGGGTTAAAGGGGAAACAAATAATTCTAAAAGGAACTCAATGTCGTACCCTAACTCAACTTTGACCTCTCCTATTAATCCTACTGCCACTGATGACAGAATGTCAATCGACAATAGTGGACTAGCGGAGGATATCGAAATGTTAAGTACAGTAGAAGTACCACCAAAACCGACCACAGCCGCCCAGTTCATGACCTCCTGGAAGCTATTAAAAGACCATCCCGGAATTTGTGCGCAGTATTTGAATGTAAGTTATCACAGCGTACGAAAAATTATTTTACATGTTCGTAGCGTATATATTTTCAAATAAAATTGTAGCAACTTCAACCGGAAGATTACGGAATTTTTCAAGACTCTATGGATCTGCAAGTTCTTTCTGAAATTTTAACAATTCTACAGTGGGAATTTTTGCCTAGAAAGTGGCCGTTTACGCATCATCTCGAAGGTCTGCTACGTGTGCGTCGCCTGGGTACCTTATTTATGCTGATGACTGAAAAAGATCGGGCGAATGCTAGAAACTTGATCTCTCGCTGCTCAAGCGACGAACTACGAAATTATTACGCTTCTAATTTTACTCTTTAAGGAATTGTTTCAGTACCATTGTAGGTTATATTGAAGTAGTTTACCAATTGGAACTTCGTTCTTGTCGATTGGTTCCGTGATGTCAGTCATAATTTTGCATTCATTCATACATGCGTGGAATTTCTTCGACAAAACCAATATTTTGTAAAACTTTCCGATGTGTTATGGACTATGAAAAGTAAAGTTGTTTCAGCTCTCATCGTTTACTACAGGCTTTGACCTCTTTCACTTAGTTTATATCTTCGTCATGAACTTGCTAGACCGTTTGTATTTATAAGCATGAGCTTGGAAACTTGTCCGTGTTTTTTCTACATGTATGTTCTATTGGCTTCTGCTAGTGTGTGTGAATTTGATTAAAGTATTAAGGTTAAGTAAATACATGAATGTTTTTGCTGAATACTATGAGCACAAAGCCCCTAATAAAAATTTCAAACTACAGCATCTATGTATTAGTGTTTTAAACTTGATATTATCTCCAATCTCCATTAGTCAGTCACGTCAAACGTTTAAATGATTTTTGTGAAGGGCTAAATTAGGGCCAAGGGTCATTCATTGGGGTTCCAACGTTAGAATTTAGAATCAGTTATAAATCATTGATATTACTTCGAACACTGAGTTAGCAACGTAACGAAAACGGCCGCAGCGCTAAAAGACCTTGACCTATTCCTTGACTTCATTACTGCCGGCGCTCTGGATGTAATAAATCAAGAATGCCACGATGCTACTTGCATTGCAAATTGCACTGGCTTTACTTGCAGTCGTGAAAGACGCTGAACAGATACCATCTTTTATTTCAATCATATACTCAATAAGCCTAAACATAAACTTAACGGTGCCCTGGCTAAGCCTTTAAATTATTTAACCTCTCACCCAGTGAGTACAGTGAGCAGCAGCACCGATTGCACTGCTTCTCAACAGTAGAGCACTGCCACTGCTGAAAGTCAGGAATTTTACTGAATAGAGTGCATGTTCCGAAATCCGAAGGTCAATACAAGAAATCAAGAAATAGTACGTAGGAAGTATTGCTTATTTACTTAGTAGCCAAATGAAGGAGCCTCATAAGATTGCTACTAAAATTTAGTTGATGAATCCTCCTGTAGTGGGCGTAGTTTAATGTAAATCAATGTGATTGTATTATTCATACTATGCTTCCTCCTCTAAAGCAGGTTCTGCCAAACTGCCAATGCTTCTACTGTCCCATTTAAGCGTCTTCTGTTAACCTTGGCTAGGTAAGGTTAGGTTCCACTGTGGCCAATACTCTGCCATTCCCGATTCCACTTCTGCCTGACTAACTGACTGTAAGGACGCTTCGTATTGGTCAGCAGCAATTGATTTTCCGTGCTAATGCTGGAGTGAATGTGGTGAACACCAATGAGGCAAGGATCGAAAGGGTCGCAAAGGGAAAACTGAAGCCGTGGGTTCTAACAGAAAAAACATTTCTCTGCATGACCTCCACGTACCCTTGAGTGCACAACAGCTGCGGTTAATACATATACACATGCACGCAACGGGGGTAAACAAAAGATGCAAGCGCATCATTATTGAATAATAATTTAATTGACATTTCAATCCTTTTGTTCAAAACCACATTTACTTTCTCCTTTCTGTATTAGCTCTCCCACTTCTGACTTCATTTTTGAAGGTTAACTGCAAAGAATGCGGGACGTGAATATTCTGATGTGGTTTCTCTTGTAAAGAGTTCTGTCCAATCTTCCATTTGCCTTCCATGCCATGCATTCATACGTCACAGTACTGTTAAGGTTACGTTTGATTCGGTTAGGTTAGGTTGGATTAGATTAGGTTAGGTTCCAGTGCAATATGCTGTATGCTTGTGCTATATGCTAAATTCTAAAGCTAGTTTCTAATAGCTTTTCCCAGGAAAATCGTTGAGCGACGCGACTGCGACAAAAATAAAACTGAGTCGCTTGTCACAGAAGTGGCTACAAGAAGTCTTGCGACTTTTTTGCCTTGTTTCAAATAGGGAAGGAGTAATTATAATATGTTAGTCAATAGCAAGGGTTCGAGCCAGCGACAAAGCCAGCGACTTCAGGAAAAACGCCCAACATTAGTTTGCACGAGAAATCTCAACAAAGTCGCTGAGCTGAGCGATAATATCTACGGTCTGCAGATATCTGCGACAGCGACTTTTTTCCGAGCGACTTTTATAAAAGTCGCAGTTGCTGACTATGCGAATATAAACGATTTTCGTACAAAATCGCAGTCGCAATCACTCAGCGACTACTCTTAGGGCTATGCGAAACCAGCTTAACGCTCTAAATTCATTTATTAGCGTCTTTCTTTCCTTCCAGCTACAGTTGGCATAATAGGACGTAAGACGTTTAAGAAAGACAATATTAATTTTCCTTCCTCAGCTCTAATGTAATTCGACAGAGAGAAATATATACATATGAACTTTTACTTATTATTTTGCTTACTAAAAGTCTTGGATCTTCCGAGAATCCTATAGTAAATACATGAAATCTGCTTTGTTTATAGCACCTAATTGTAAGAAATAATCCTGCTGTTAATGATAATTATTATTAATTCATTCGACCATTTCAACATAATATTATATTATGTAAAATCCAGTATAATAATTATTGTTATCGATTCCTTTAATTTATTTCTACTAATTATTTTCCCCGACACAATTTTTTCAAGCACACCAAAACTTACGATTTTATACTTTGAAACACCGATGAACGAGCCCTTAGCCGTCGTAACTTCAGATTGTACGTCCAAAAATTGGAGTGCAAAGTCAATTTGTACATACCTAACATAATTGAACCTCTCTAATTGTAAGTATACATTTTAATTACTTGGGGACTTTCATGTTGCGCTTTGCGCTTCAAAAAAGCTGATAGCTGATTGTGCTAGTAAATATAGCAATGAAGGCAAGACGTATTAAGGCCTAATAATTTGTTTTCTCTTTAACGAGCAAGCAATACCCTGATTGAAGATATCCCCCCAAGTATAACATAATCTTATAACCTCTGCATTGTTAAAATTTGCGGAACATTAGCAACAGAAATGTACTAAACCTGCAGTTTTTCTATAAAGATTGATGATTGGGTAAAACGACACGCTTGCATCAGTATTCATTTAATGACGATTTAATCGCAAAAATTCGTACCTCCATTTAATAATAATAATTTATTCAGGTCGATACGATGGCCAGGCCCTTACAACCAGTACCTCCATTTGCTTTAGAAGCAATTGGTACATCCGCTAAAATAACATTATTATCCCTGTCTCCCGTACTATTATTTTCTCTTCTTGTGGGAGCCTTTTCACCGTCATGTTATTCATGTATTGTTACTGTACATTGTACATAGGTGGAAGTGGAAGGACACCAAGTAAAAGCATTACTTTATCCGCTTTTAAAAGTAGGTCAAAAAAAACGTTCTGGAACGGTAACGGTAACCTTTACAGGCTGATACTATTTGAGGCGAAACCTGAACGGTTTAGTCACCTGTTTTAGCAGAGCATCCAAAATTCAACAAGAGTTGAATCTCACGTGTTAGCGTTAGCATATATTTTTACTCTATACTATACATTTTGACTCTATAACCGAGGGAGTATCATACGAGTATAGAAGCAGTGAGCAGAGCATTTCAATGTGAGCATTGTGAGCACGAGCACAGGGTCTTCAGTCTTGAGTCTTCGTTGTTGTTGTTGCTAATCTCATTCATACTTTCACTATCGCTCCTTACTATTTAAGTAATTTTAATAATCGTTCCACGCTTGCATTTGCATTTTAGTAGCTGCAGTAACTTTTGTTTATAGAAAATTAGTACAAAATCGTAGAAGGCAATCAAATTCTCCGAAATAATTATTGAGATTGGGGTAGAAATATTAAGTGCGTGATATTGTGCTCAAGTTAAGTTTGTAAGATTTATTAATACAAGTCTTTATTTATAAATACTACGTGATTTTACCTTGTTGCTGTTAATGCATTAGAAGTAGAAAAAATTATTTGAATTATAAAAAGAATTAGATAGTTCAATTATTAATCAACCCGAATTTGGTGAACATTAAATTCTTTAGTCAGTGACACTTTGTCTGATTATAGTCAGATTTAGAGTTGAGTTGCGAGAGTTGATTTTAATTATTGTTGACTGGAAGACTTGGTTGGTCAAACAAAAATGATAACTCCAAGGTTTAAACTGGAACAAACCGAGACTCAGCTGATTATCACGATCATTGCTCCTTACACGAATGTCAAAGATACAGAAATTCATGTAAATGAGGATGACTTCAGATTTTTCTCTACACCGTATTACTTAAGGTCGGTTTTTGAGTTTTTTGTAGCAGTATAGATCATCTGCGATTTAGCTGGATTGTTTTGTAATGACCAAATGTATTTTAATCGGATGGTTTTAATTATTAATGGATATGCTAGATTGAATTTACCGGGTAAAGTGGAAGAAACGGATAACAGCTCGGCCAAGTATTTTGTGGACTCTAATTCTTTTGTGGTGACGCTGGACAAAATGACTGTTGGAGAGCATTTTGAAGGGTTAGACATGCTTACCACAATGTTACAACCTAAGAGCAAAAAGAAATCGAAGCCGCTTATAGAAGTTCTTTCTAGTAAGTTATTGTTTGAAAAGATGGGATATTCAGGATATTGTTGCGGGAACCGGAAGGTATAATGTCTTTGTGTAACTTCAGGTGAAACTAACGAAGGTGCTGAAGATGAAGACGATGAGGATGAAGATAATGAATTCGATGAGGATGTGTGGATGATGGAACAGAAGATGGAAGAAGAAACACCAGCCGAAGCTCTTTTGAATCAGTATCATTATGGATTTGCTAATTTGCACAGTGGGCTGAAGGAAAACTATGAGGTACGAAAGGAAGTTGATGTGTTTCAATAATATCATGTATTTAAAAGGTTTAACTTTGAAGGCGCGGATCAATAATTTGGGTGGGTAATGAATTTTAGGCTGAACTTAGAGAAGTAGCGATGATACGAAATCCTGATAGTATGCCACCAGCGAAAAGACGTCAAACACGAGAAGAAGAGGAAGTGAAGCAGTTTTCGGATGATCAATACTTGTTTGATTTAATGGCAAACCATGAGATAGACCGAATTATTGATTTCGAAATAAAAGAGGAAAAATTTACCTCGAAGTTTACTGAGGAGGAGAACGACCTGATGAGGAAGCTTGCAAATCAAAAGTTTAAATTGGATGTACCAGTAGAGAAAAATGTAATGCTGGGTTTATTCGATATAGTCTTTGCCTACGTCTATGATCTGAAGTCTAATGAAGGCAAACGCAGTGTTGAATCACCTTGGAACATCTCCCGTATAAGCGCTACCTTGTCATGGTTTGACGTAAGTTATTACGGTTACATATTAACAAGATTTGAAGCATGACAGTGGCATGCAATTCAAAGCAACAATGTTCATGTTATTCTTGGTTTTTATAGAAATTTGAAACAGTAGAAGAAGTGGTTCGAAGTACTGTGAGGCGGTCGTTGTGCTACCCATTGTACCGAAATTGGAACCTGTCTCTTAGTGTGCTTAAAACTACATTGTGGATATTTAAACAAGGTTAGTTGATAATAATTGTCCATTGTAGGAAGTTTTAAGGCTGGCTTTTAATCCTGAACTCCAGTTTCAATTGAAGGCATCCGTTCATCCACAAACATTTTGATCGAAATGAAGTAAGCAAAAGTTTCCTAATGCAGGATTAATTGATTGAAAATATTAGGTCGGAAACCTCTTCTCAAATGCCTTCTATCTATTCATCGGCAGTTTGCCAAGCGTTCGCCATATTACCTCCTGAATCAGTTATATATTGATCAGTACTGCACCTGGATTCAATTTAAAACTGATTCAGATTTTGTAACATTGACTTCAGCTTTTGAAAAGGTAAGACCTAACGTTTGTTCAGTGATACGGCTCACCTAAAAATGTGTGAACCTGAAGATTGAGTATGTAATATGCTATATCTAATGTTATTTGGAAATTGAACGATTATAAAAATTTATTTAGGCAATAAATAGACTGACCAAGAATGATGTAAACCTTGACTTGGTGGAATTAGAAACGGCTGCTCTGATCGTCGAAGACGAAGAAATGAATGACGACATCACCGCTCAAATTAACAGAGTTTCTGTGTGATTGTTGCCTTTATATTCCTCGCATTATATCCTCATATTTTATGTTAATGCATTATTTTCGTACAAATTTCGAAATTTCATATTAAGCGTACTTTTCAGTTTGAATAAATTTTGACCTTTTGAAATAATATTTCCTAATCCACAAGTTCTTAATGTGCATAATCATTTTTAATGCAGTGAAAGCTTTTAGCGTATCATCAATTTATTGTTCTTGACCTACAAGAGAACTTTCAATTGCATTGAGTATGTTACCCTATAGAAATCATTGATACATTCTCAGGCGCTGATCCATGTCCAGCAAAGTGGGGGACAAAACTTTCTTGGATTAAGATTATACTTACTGTTTCATCGTTCCTACTGTAGTAATTTTTCACCAATAAAAGTAGATGTATTTATTTGTATCAAAATTTGATTCAGCGTCCAACCGAATGCGTGCATTTTGCGATTTTCGTTTTTTTTTCACGCAACATTTTTTTGTGGGGAAGGGGACAATGTCTCACCCAAGATATACTTCGCTCAGTCCCTGTACATTCTCAATTAAATATTTTTGACCTCCCTTCGATCGAGCTCCGTTAATGTCGACTTTCCAGATAAGACCGTGGCGGTGGCCGTATTGCTAGTTTCGAAAAAATCAAACTGTGACAGTGACGAACAACCGCCACTATATGCCTAAGTCCAACGTTTGATGAGGTTTTCCTCATCATAACATAACCTGTTCCGGTTATGTTTCCATGATTTATTTGCATAGATCCTCTTGGGTTACTTATGAAGCATGTGAACTGCGGTTATGTCCTTGATAAATGTGTAAATATGGTTACCAGGATAATGTGCGGTTTTCGGAATGCATAGTTTGCACAACTTCTACATAAATAAATACTGATCACTAGTAATTAATCGTGTGAGCTCAAGTATTCATTAATTTTTTTTTCGAACACCCCAGTCGTTCAGTCAAGGTTTACACAATATAATCAAATAAAGAGTATAATGACTTATACTCTTTATACTTATAAATTAACTAGAAAAATATTTAGCCTTTGCTTTTAGAAATTGAAGATTTTCAGGTTAGATTCGCCTAAACCCTCTTTTCAAATATTTATGATTAGTTTGCTCTTATCACTTATTAATTGTCATGTACAAATCAAAGGTTACTATTGATTTCGTGGAGTGGTGTTTTTTTCCCTGAAATTCTGATACCATTGATTTATGTTTCATTCATAGTGATTATCCCTATCCCTTTGCAAGTTTTAAAAACTTGGCCATAGGAAAATTTCTTGTCAGCATGGAAATGTGTGCACCTCGTTGTAAATACATAAAGTTTCGCTATCAGGCTGGAGCTATGTAACTTGTCACGATGTGAGCTTATTTATTTACATTCATGAAGGTTTTTCCTTTTGTGGCGTACCTCCCTCCCTATTAAGCTTTTGGCAAGCACTTCAGCTATTTACAAAAAAATCGTACAAGTTGCATAACCGAATAAGTTGTCGTACAAACGTGCATATAAGCTAAGCTCAGAATTAAATTAATTCCATGAAGCGCATGAAAAACATTTGCTTATAAAACTGAGTGATAAGGAACTTAGCATACACATACAACTATGCAAGTACGCTGGAAATGATTAAAAGCATTGTGTATTGTGTCTCACACTTACACACCTCCTCCCGCAACTGTGCCAGAAAGTTGTAAACATTTCAACAGATCTAGAAGTAATTATTATTTATTTCTTGCAAGCGGAGTCAAAGGTTACGGACATGTCGCATAAAATTGAGGTTGTAGTTAAGAACGTACTTCTTGGTGAGGGCCCTCATTGGTCGGGTGACAGGCAAGAATTAGTTTATGTAGATTTGCCTGGAAAGCGTGTCCATCGGTATGTTCCTGCAACTGGGAAAGATTATTCCGTTCGTTTAGGTAAGCTTATCGTTCCTTTCTTCTGTAAATTTACTTTTGATTAATTATGTCTTATGTCCTAAACTTTAACATCTAAAACTCCACAATCCTGTCATTCTTATGTCAGTAGACGGATTTTTTAGACCAGTCACGGTATTTACCTTGAGTGTAGATACAATAGATACAATGCAGGAGTATTTGATGGAATCAGTGGTCTTGAATCACCATTTTCAGTAAAAGCGTCAAATTAAAAATGTTTTACTTTGACCGTATTATCTTATCGTATTTTTTCATATTTTTGTGCAGACGGTAGGGTGACATTTGTCATTCCTATTGAAAAGGAGACAAACAAATATGTGATTGGCCTTGAACGGGACGTTGCTTTATTGGAATGGGATGGGGTCTCATCACAATATACAAGTTTGAAAACCGTCGCTAGCGTTGAGAGAAATTACCCTAAAAACCGCTTTAATGATGGAAAGTGTGATCCTCAAGGACGTATTTGGACAGGTAAGTTTTTCCGAATAAAATAAGGTACTATAGAAGTGTGAATAATTATTATACATATATTCGCATTAGTAATAATTGTTTCAAGAAGCCCCAAGGCAGATTAGGAAATATATACATACACAAGGTAAATATTTTTTAATAATTACATGTTCCTGTTTTCATTAATGCCCTCTACGTAGGAACCATGGGTTATGAAACCACTCCGGGAAATGTAGATCCGGAAAAGGGCAACTTATACTGCTTAGACCTGCAAGGGAAACTAACGCATCATGTCGACAAAATTAATATTTCCAATGGCTTGGCGTGGTCGCAGGACTCAACCAAATTCTTCTACATTGACTCGAGCGTCTATTCCGTAGACGTTTTCGATTTTGATGCATCTACTGGAAAAACGAGCAACCGGCGTGTGCTTTTTGATTTAAAGAAAAATGGTATTAATGGTCTACCGGATGGCATGTGTACTGATATAGATGACAACCTATGGGTGGCGGTGTACACCGGAGGCAGGGTTGGTGCATACAAAATTCTTTCGTTTTATGCTGATTTCGTAATAAGTAATCGTTGATATTTTATTATCATCAATTGGTTTGTAGATTTTACATATTGATTCCAAAACTGGCCAACTTATCAAGACCATCGATTTCACTGGACGAGCTTCAAAACTAACTTCCGTAGCTTTTGGTGGTCCCAATTTAGACGAACTCTACGTAACTTCCGCAAAGTTTGAATTAGCACCGGAACAACTTGCTATAGACAAGGATGCTGGTGCTTTGTTTAGAGTCACCAATTTAGGGACAAGGGGTCCCAGCGCTGGGGTCAATTACAAGGGAAAACTTAAACTATAAATAAATCATTTGATGGTACTAGTGTGTGTAATTTTGGACATACATTTTGAATTGTTAGACATTACAACATAAAATTTGCCACTTATGTGTACGTTGCATAAACCGTTACTGCAACTCCCAATAAATTCATTACGTACATTCGTAATTACTTAAATTGTACAGTGACTTTTCATTTGTATCAGTATTTATGGTAGATATTCGGCCAACGTATAGCTGATAGTTCAGAAATTACACGAATGTTTCTAACTAAATGTAGTTGAGGTATGAAATGAAAGTATACATGCCATTGCAAGTTTTAGTTTAAAACATTTATGTCCCCCATATTGGTATTGGTATTTGGTATTGGTATTTGGTATTGGTATTTGGTATTGGTATTTGGTATTGGTATTTGGTATTGGTATTTGGTATTGGTA
>JAQFXU010000742.1:0-42136 GCA_034693705.1 Spatulosminthurus flaviceps
TTTTTGAGATCCCTGACCGAACCTTTATAACTATTAAATTACAATTTATTCCTCTGAATTATTTCTCACAGCATTTGCATCATTGGAATTTACATGGACTCTGTACAATGTACATCACAAAACGTACGTAAGTACGAGTAGAATATAAACTCTTGTAAGCATGACAAACATGGAGCTTATAGTTAAGAGCAGTAGTAATAAAAATCACATTCACCCCATCCCAAAACTCTGACCATACAAATAAAATAATTATTGGGTATAGTTGGAGAGTTTAAAGAGATGAGGTAATAATAACGCATCTACAAAGTAATATTCATTCAACTTGACCGTCGTTCACACCTGCTCATCTCTCTCTCCCAACACTCAATCACCATACAACCTAATAAATCAAATTGATGTGGTCAATTATTGGCGTGTATTATTTAAATATCATCTTCGTGCATCCCTTGATTAGCATAATTATAAGACTCATTAAATCCTTTCATTTGTAGAATATCTTGTCAATCCAAAGTATGCAGTCGTACATTTATTGTCCCAGCCCTCCATTGTATACATACATCTTAGCCCATGTAAAGTATATGTATGTTGTACCTTGTGAAGAATGTTAAGATCAACATTGACTTTTTTCAAGAGAATCAATTGAGAGTTAATGGGAGTGGAATGGGGGATGAGGCCCAGAAAAAAAATCCTCAGTCAAGTGTGTACTTATTAGTAATTTAGAAAATCCTAGCCGTCACATAACTCCTATGTTAATCCTATGTACATTCAACAACTGTGGAGCTCCCTTAGCCTTAACACACTCAACTTGTTTATTATTGATGCCTGACGTTGATTTTTATTCTCATTGAATAGCATCATACAGAATAGAAGGAGTAGCGTAAGCGTAAAAGGTATACGAAGAATGTATAAAGCCATTCTCATAGTATCCACGTAGTAAAGGAAGCTTGTGTATCTTACACGTTGTAGAGGTATCATTTGTAAAAGTTGTTTTTATTTACACTAAAACCTACTCCCTTTTTAGAGCTAAAGACCCAGAAAATAAATAAATGATAAAGACCTCTGAGATTTGAAAAAGGAACCCTTCAAATAGGATTTTCCTTTCGTTTGTATACTGGCAAGCACATAATAATAGCATTATATTGTATTACGGAGAGTAAATACAAATTGTGTGGATATAGGAGTGGTCTGGTGTTAAATTCACGTGAAGAATTCTATTTATGTGTGTATGTACTGTAACGTTCGTAGGTGTGCGGAGAGGAGTGAATGTACATAGAAAAAAAACCTTACTGACTTTCTTTAAATTTAACAAATTGTTTGATTACGTGCTTAGCATGGCTTAACTTTTATAGCACCCTCAACCATTACCATACACTCATCCAACTCTTGGTCTATACCATGCATCCTTATAACATTGTACAAATTCTTACAGGAGTATCTACTACACGCAAAAACACCATAGAAATTATCAAAGAAAATCCTATCCTCGCAGATTCTGGGTCATTTCTACACCCAAAGTTAAAAAGTTATCATGTACATAGCACAACATAGCTCAAGTAAGAAAAATATCTTGCCGTGAATTTCAACGCTCGTTAATTTCCCTTCTACAATCCGTTCTTCTATATGTACATTATAACATTAAGGATATACATATATATTATATATTGTTAGCTTTTAGCTTGTAATCAAATTTGTGATCCGTGCCGTGGTTTTTAGTAAAGGACTGGTAAATTTGTCTATTATCCAAACCTTGTACATGCATGGACAATAGAGCTGAGTATTCTATAGAAAATTCAACTTAAAAGTATACGCAACTTTTATTACCTTACAAATTGAAAAACATACTTTTGAGGTTTCTACACTCGTAAAATAAATTTAGAGGAGTAGCTTTATTAGTAGCTACAATATACAAATATACAAATGATGAAGAGAGAGAGAGAGAGAGAGAGAAATATTAAAAATATTACCAAAAAAAACGCTTATTATATATTTCATAAAAAGCATAGCTAACCTACATAAAAATGGATCGGATAATTATAATGCAATTTAAATTCAAACCTCTTTTTTTATAAGATACACTTTCATATTTTTTCCTTCACTTCTTTCACTAAAAATCACTGCCTATATAATAATTTTACTTGAATCGAGAAAAAAAAATTAATCAGATATGTCAGGAACAATTCAAAGTTACAAAATGTTTTCTTAAATGACTTCAAGGGGAAACTATATCAATACTTTTATTGACTTTGCCTTATATTGAATAACTTGTGTGTTCCGTCTCTTTATAAGCTTTATAATATGCAAGAGTTGGTTCCTCATTTGTGGTCAGCCAATATTCTATGGTATACTCTACATTTTTATTGTGTAGAGCTTTTTGAGTTGTCGATTTAGGGCATTTCACTTATGATTTATCATCACTCAAAGCACACACACACACACATTCCTAACCAATCCACTCTTTCAGAGAGTTCCTCCTCCACGTTTGTTTTTCCTTAATATATAATTGATATACATGGACACATGAAGACCCTTATGAATTAGTTCACTATATTATAGTTGACATAGAAAAATCCTTGTCTTGGTATACATTGAGTACCCAAAGGTATATATGGGAAAGATAGTAGTAGGAAAGGCGTATTTTTTCATAACAATCAATGTTTTCCTATCACTACAGGCGAAAAATGAAAAGTAAAATGAGAAAAAAATCCCTCAGACCTTAATTGCCTCAACCAAGAATAGTCTAAAAAATTGACAAGCTGACCAGTGTCTGGGATGTTCTATAGAGAATATACATACGGATAGGACCGTACGTTAATATTCACAAGTATCCCTGAGGATTTGACAATAATAAATTTACTTATTAAGTTTTTTTTTATCCCGATTTACATTCTTACAAGGTGCAATACTACACAAGCCAAGACCTAAGAAAACATATATAAAATCAAAGAGCTTACGGCAATCTATTAATATATACATGCATTTCTATATAGGCTTGGTCTCCCAAAAAAACACAACAACTGTCTGCACTGCAGAAGCCCCCAACCACTCAACATGTGTACAGCTCTTATTAGATGGAGAGTGTATTATTATGCATTTACAAGGATTATAAAATCAAGTTATTATAACCAACTTTACCCTGCACATTCTTTTGGAGTCAATTCATATAGAAAAAGTCTATAATAAGAGCAAAATTGATTGTGAGCAAAAAAGTATGGTTTTATATAAGAAAAATTTTGCTATTTATGGGCTTGGATACATAGCAAAACTACCCTGATCTTTCCCCTTACGTATACCTTTAATCACACTAAATTATTCCTCTCCGCAAGAATAAATGAAATTTGAACCTTTCAATGTATCAGAACTAATTTCTATAGGGACACACATATATATGGAGCTATTGTTGGAGAGAAAAAAAATCGCCCAAAATAAATTCAATTGGAAGGGGAAAATCAAAGCGGCAAAACCTTATTTGAGAGATAATTCCAATAAAAAAACTTAATATAGATCGAGATTGTACATTTAATAAGAAGAAACGGATCGTCGTTTAAAAAAAAGGATAATTTGTAATCAAAAGGCTTTTTAAATGGTTCAACATAAATTTAAGGGGGTGCACACAAACAATTTTTTTCTTTACTCCGTTCATATGTAGAGCAGATAGGAGAAGACATATGTGAAAGAATAAGTTCCTTTTGACGAGGAATAATTATCCTGTGATTTCAAATTACGCAACCTTTATACTTCTCCTATGGTATAGATAGTACTTGTATAGTAGGAGAGGGAAATCCATTATGTTTCATACTACACCTACAGCCAAATAATAAGTTACATTCGTAAAAATCACTCTGATAATCACTCAAAGCCGTTCCTTTTACATGTGTTATACAATATAACGTATATATAAAAGACAGAGATAAAAACCACTTTGTTTCCAACTTATACCTGTGTTCCATTGTAATAAGAACGTGTCATTTAATATGTGTAGGAAAAGAATGCTAAAAATTTGCGACACTTGACAAAATAAGTCGCTCATAGTCCCACTCACATACTTTATAATTTCTTCCTTTTTCTTATATGAGCCTTTCTTTAAAAAAAAACTTTTTTTTTCGTTGAAAATTAACTAAGGGAAAATTTCAAGTAATAAAATCTTACCACTATAGGACATGTTGCTCCTTCCAATAAATGCTTCCAAAATGTTTTGCCGAAGCAATTTT
Organism: Spatulosminthurus flaviceps; assembly: GCA_034693705.1. NCBI lineage: Eukaryota > Metazoa > Arthropoda > Collembola > Symphypleona > Sminthuridae > Spatulosminthurus > Spatulosminthurus flaviceps. Next base: position 4,209 of record JAQFXU010000742.1, read on the forward strand.
CGTACACGTTACAGTACAAAATCACGTCTAAAAATTTTGAAAAGTTGATGAAACTTGGAAAAACAAATTTGTCACAAATTCTTTTTTTCGTTATGTTATTTGTAGAACACAAAATTCGTACTATCCATATTTGGACAAACTTCACTACAAAAGTACAATTCTTCTCAGAAATATACCTGACCGTATACTTCTACTGTATGTGTCCACTTACTACAACCGGAAACTTCAAGGGAATGTTAGAACAATGCACAAGATAAAATATTAACCTTTTCGATTCAGTCATGAATATTTGAGAAATATTCAAAATCGAGAACTGTTTTTTTCAGAATCTAATCTTGTGAAATTTTTCTTTTTTTTATTGTTTTGAAAAAGGTTGGAAAAAGTTGGAACACAAGAAATAAAAGAGTCCAAATATTTATCCCACCACACTTAAGCCAATTTAGAATGAACACTGATGTTATAAAGGGGTGCTCAACGTGTCCAATGTCCACATGGTTTTCAAGCCAAGCTGTGCTGAGAGAGTGAATCTATGAAAAGCTTTACCTCTCTCTCGACTTTCAGTGCTCACAGAACAGAGTTGGCTCTTTGATCAGCACTGCAATCCTTTTCGAGTTTGAAAACTTTTCTTGAGCTTCAAATCTCCTTCAGATCTTAAGGCTTGTGGTTTAGTATTCTTTCTTTATGTGTGTCTTTTTTTCTTATGTACGGTAGTATAGTGAGTTGTTCAGTTTATCAGGGCTATTGTTATACACTTGGCTTCACTTGCCTTATGTATATTTGTATACAAGAGTCTATAGGTTTTCCTCAAAATTCTAAGTCTCTCTCGTTCCCTTCGAGTAATTTTTCCCTTTTAAATACATATAAAAATCTTGCGGCTCTGTCTATGCCTGTCTCTAGTAAACAAGGATGGATGGATGCAGAAACTGCATATATATTTCTATGTATATAAAAAAGTTATGTATATACTTTTTTGAATTTCGTATGTAGCTAACTGCACATCGGAAAATTCTCTCTCTCTCTCTCTTCTGTGCTAATTACGACTCTTTAACTTTTTGTTTATGACTTTTCTAAAAGCTCATAAAACTCGTGTAAAGTTTGATCTTCAAGAAATTATCGCGTAAAAAACACCACCTTTTACAAGTAATTTTCTTTTTTTAAAGGCTCCTACAAACTTTGAAAAAAAAACTTAAATTCTTTGCACACTTAAGAAAATAAAATCGAAAAATTGATGACTACAATTTTCTTCGAGTACAGAGAAATATATTTTTTGTTGTTCCTATTAATTTTTTCCAGAAGTTGTAGTAGTAGAGTTTATTCTGAAGAGGAAGAGAAGATAGTCTAACCGGATGGCAGACAACCCACAGACTCAGCGTTGGAGGAAATCAGGAGATCCAGATATAGTTGGGAACCTCGAAAAAGAACGCTGGTGTGTGTGTTGGAATCAACCTACCGACCAATTTCCGTTTTTATCATTGCAATATCTTTGAATAAATCTCTCTATAGGGCAGGAGCATATATCTCTCTAGTATACATGAGAGTATGAGGAAGGAGTTACGGGGTCTTGTCTTTTTCCCATTCTCCATATATACAACAAACTTACTTACTACTCTCTGCTCATACATTAAAGTTATAATATGTTCAGTTAAGGTAGACAAATCAGCAAGCCGGAACGCCCATAACTAACGACAAGTAGTACTACTCTGACTCTATGCTAACTTGAGAGTTGGGAACAGCATGGGTTCTCTGCTTACAGTTACATAGTGTATGTATGTGAGATTATATATAGTAAAAAAAAGAATGACGGCAAATTTTAACTCACCTGTAATATTCTCGAGTGAGAGAGAGAGAGAGAGAGAGGAGTTACTCCTTAGAATTATCTTATATTTTATGGCATGTGCTTTTAGCCAGGGAAGAAAAAAAAACTTGTGGGCAATTGACGTTTTCACAGGGATTATTGGTTTCTTCCAATGCAATATACAATGTAAATATATGAAGGATTTTTTTAAGAAAAACACAATTTATTTTTCCTTTCCTCAGGATTAGCTTCTACACGTAACTCAAATGTGTGTGGCTTGAATGTGGAACTTTTTATAAATAACTTCTATCTCCTCCTGTCACGACACGACCAACAGAAAAAACTGGGAATTACACAATCAACAATATACAAAATCCTCCTAAATTTTAGTGACGACGATCATTCTGGAGGGAAAATATACTGGAAAGGGAGGGCTTAATAGTAATGGAAAAATATAGAACCGTCCAACTTTAGTCATTTCCGTCCCCTTGGTCATCCCTCACATTGTTATAATGTTCATCCTATGGAGAATAGAATAGTTGATGTGTGTGATAGAATTGTAACATTTTGTATTTACCATTTAAGGAAATACGATTGACATAATTCTCATAATAACAACTGTTGCTGGTGGTGGTGGAAGGAGGGAAGTACATCCACCCTTTGAATAGGAAAAAAATACCCGTGTTAGGGCTGGAGTGAGTCCAGAGAATCAAAAAAAACGTTCCAATGGCTCGCATATTCCCTTATAAGATCAACTGATAAACTACCACCTGTTTTTTTTCTATCATATTCTTCCTCTATGCACACAGAAGGAAATTTATTGTTCTACATTAATAGTGGTCATTCATACGTTACTCCCCTATACAGACAATATAAGTATGCTATTCTTTAGGATGTATAAAATAAGTACATGTCTAGTATAGGAGTAAGTTTTCCTTATATATTTATATAATATAAATGAAAGTATGCATACCTATTCATATAACCCACATGATGCTATCCCTAACATGTACGGCCGTAGTTGGAAATGTGTGAAATTACTAGGATGCATTATGCACTGCACAGTAAGCTCTCTATGCATGCATTCCATGGATCTTTGATGAAGGGCTCAGCAGAACGAAGCTTCTGTATAATTACCAAGGCAAAGAGTATATAATTGTATAGGGACAAAGTCAAAAGGTAATAAAGCATAGTTGATCTTTCCACTTTTTAAACATAACAATAACTATAGCTACAACTACGACAGCCTATACAAGTTTGACTCTTGCTCAATTTTTATACACATTCCCATAAGGGAAGAACAAAGAGAACTCAACTACCATTATGTCTTCATAATATCCTATAATTAGCTCCGGCTTGGTTTCACTTCCAGATAGAAGCAAGGGCTCTTATATATATGTGACTCTCTGTAGACACCAGTAAATTCGAGTCAATTCATAGACATTTCCCACCATGCTAAAAAAATCCTCTGAGAGAATATAATTTCAATTGGATTTATTGCAACTCAAACGTAAAGACAAGGAGTGGGTGTTCCTGATCATGACCCTCAAGAGCAGACCCTAATCTTTTTCTTACGCTAGGCTCATTCTTGTTCCTTCTTAAATTCAAATGATTCGACCCTCTAATTAATTTCTATGTATACATAAGAAATGTGTAGGCTGTACAATTTTACAGCTAATTTCTAAAATCATTAGTTAGAGTATAGAGCAAAAAAGAAATGAAAAGTTAAATTTGAGACCAAGGGGCAATTAGAATGGTCTTGATGGGAATGTAAACCAATGGTACGTGGAGGGTATGATTCACTCGTATGAAAAAAGGCTCCTATTTAAAATGATTTATGTACATAGGGTTGTAGCATTTATCTGCGATGGAATGTACAGTGTAATTTAGTATGAAAAAACATGTTTACAATTCCTTCTGACATAAACTTCACATTTGCAAAATAACCCTGTCCAACTGCCCTAGTCACATTAATAGGAGTAGTGTCTATGAGAGTGAGTGTGTGTGTGTGTGTGTGTGTGTGTGTGAGAAATAGGAAATCATTTTATGATCAATTGATAAGGTCTGGGTCAATGGAAATTGATAGGACGTTCCAACACTGTATACTTTTATACATATAGACACGGTAATAACATTGGAATTGCTCCATCGGTAATTCCTTATTGATTACAAATGACTAATTATACAGTTTCCAATTGCAATTTATAATTGTGTGTCCACACATATACTACAGACATTTAACACACGAGCTGTATATCTATCCAATTATCTATAACTGTGACTATGCCAATACTTACATGTTAGAATGCATTGGTTCCGTTATTGACAGTACTTGTCTACAATCTCTCTCTATCTCCACTATGGCTATTATATAGGAAGTACCACAAATATATGAATAACAAAGTGGCGGACAGTTGGAGTCATTATTTTTTACGTATACATTGCAAAGGAAAAAAAATTATCTGGCAAAAAATTAATGAGGTGTAAGTGTTCATAAAAGAAATAAAGAAAAGAAAAAAAGTAGGAAAAAAACTAATACATTTTGACATATGCGCGACCTGCTACTCCACAATGTTTTCATGTACTAAAAAGAATGAGGATATGTAAATGCCTGATTAATGTATAACGCTCTGGATCTTCTATAGCAATGATCTCATTGAGAGTTTTAGGAAGAAAAAAAATGACAATTGCTTTTAGTAACGTTTAACATTTGTATAGTATGTAATAAGTTTGTAGGAGGATTTGAGTATGTAGCTTGAGGCAATGACGTAAACTGCAATAAATCCATAGAGTCATTCCGTCAGGAAATGGATAACGAAACAAAAGAGAGGGAGAATGACTGACTGCCTCTGTCTCACTGTTAATCTAACTACGTATGTACGTAGTGTAGAGAGAAGCTCATGTACTTGAGATACTAAAATTCACCTTCTCTAAAGTTTTTCAAAGGTTCTCTTTGGAAAAAAATAATAGTAGAGGTGACATGAGAAGGAGAAGAGAGAGAGAGAGAAAAACAGAGACTTATTGTATAATAGTTTTTCGGGAAATAAAAATATCATTTCCGGGATTTTGGTCTCTTTTTATTTTGACATGAATTTTAACATATACTTGTTGTAACGTAACTTCCAGAATAAATGACATCAAGGCAAATGAGGAAAAACACTTGATCATTTATTATATTTATAGAGGACTGTGCTCGCTCTTTGAACGAAAAAATTTTGAAACTTTGTATTATATTCAAGTATATCCTCCCCTATAGCTTTGTGGAAATTTACTCATTATTTATAATCTTTCTTGGCATTATTATAATGTAAAAAATATCCGTGTATATCTTACTTGTTACTATATAACGCTCTGTATAAAAATCCCACCTGTATAATCATAATTCAGGAAAAAATGTCAAAAATCCTTTCCTAATTTACAGTAAATTGTATGGTGCAATCAGATTTTTCTCCACACTTCCAATATTCATATATGATATAATAGGACACATAGAGGGAGTATCATACAGAGGTAATTGCTGTAGAGCACCAGGGAATAAATCATGTAAGTACGCCTCTGGTCTTTCGGTTCACACATAATTACATGTTGATTTGCAAATGAGTAAAAAATAGAAAGAAAAACCATTTGCAATATAAACTACTACTACGTACATAGCATTTGTATACAGAGAAATCCTGTATCTCCAATCTTTTTCATAAGTACCACCACGTCAACTTGAACTTATCATTAGACATAAATTAAAGGGGAAAAAACTGATTCGTGAGAAATATTAATTTCATCTTGACTCCATATAATAATCTCAATAGGAAGGGATTTCTTATACAATTAGAAAAAAAACGTTATGTCATGATCATCTGTTGAAGTTTTCCTATATGGGGCTTTGCTTCTAAATTTAAAGGGATTGTTTTGTTGTTTTGCTCTTGCTGTTGCTGCTGCTGGGTCGGTCCTATTAAAGAAGTCAAAGTCAAGTCTATAATGAATTGGTGAGAAGAAGTTGAGTGGCTTTCACACCTTCAACTCTCAGTCAGTCAGTGCAAGCAATTACCTCACACTTTAATCTCCCTCCTTTTTTAACGCTAACTCTTACAAGCTACTATTCACATTACATCTATTGACATGAGGATGGATCTCAAAGGAGAGTGTCATTTTGAATGGAATTCTATGTATTTACTGTACAAAGTACTTTCATACATGTACTGAGATACATATGGGAATTTCCATGGAAATTATTTTAAAATACAATCACGTTTAAGGTCTGAGGAAATATAAACACATGCTATTTCCCCCCTTCTTTCAATTACAAGGTAGTACTTTTCTGTTGACACTTCACGAGAATTTTTTTTCCCTCTTGTCGAATTTTATTGTCGGCCTCCGTCACTTGAGAGAGAGGTTTAAGGATTGAGGAACTGGAATTGGAATTTTACTATAAGAGCTTTTCCTCTACACATGAGGCTGATACAAATGAGTGAGCTTATTGAGATTCTCGGGAAGAATAAATGCAGCTAGAGGAATGCATAAGATTTTCCATATGTAAATACCTTGTAATTATTTAAGACAAGATTGAATTGAGACTCTAGTCATAGAAAATAATGTATGACTGGAAAAGTGCAGAGTGTATGGAATAAATTACCAATTAATGAGAATGATCAAATGTGAGTGGAGAATAAAAACTGTTATGTATAAAATGTTTATATACATGTAAAAAGGTAGGGGTATGTTTTCTAACCAAGTTATAACTGACAGTCGTTAGCAATAATAATCTGAGATCATCCATTCTAGTTCGAATTTCCGCGTTCCTCCCTCCCTTCTACTTCATATAAGCTATACTGTGTGCTTCTCAAGAATGAAAAAAAAAGCGACGCGAGACAAAACGTTAAAAGTTATGACTAAATACACTTGAAATGGTGTGTACGACGACGAAATTTAACGGTGGATTTTAGTTTAGCTCATACATTTTAGTTTAGCTCGTTAATGTGGACACGGAAATTGTTGGAAGGAAGAGAGAGAGAGAGAGAAAAAAGAGAGGTCTATGTAGAAAAAGGCTCTCTGAAGAAATTAAAGCATGTAATAATATTATTAATATGACAAACTCCTATATGCTACTTCACATTTTTGACAGTCCTTTTCAAGGACCCCCCTTTCAGATTCATACACATTCCTTAGAGGAGTCTCTCATTATTATTACTTCTATGTGTAATGATTGTGGATGGAAATAAAATTAATGCTTATTATACTATTACTTTTATAGCTGAAAATGCTTTAGTTTTTCTTACCTTTTTTCATAGAGGAATTAACTTGTTGTGTATGTGTACATATATATAAGTGCCTACTACAGGTAAAGAGCGTCTTTAATAAAATCATTGTTTGATAATCTCATCACTTTTCATTCATGATTCACAATCACTTTTAAATTAATGGTATTTTTTCCTATCAGAATAACGTGAGAGTACCTTTTTCTCTTTTATCAGATATATTTCGTGAGATTCTTTTATGAAATAAATTGATGTAAATCTTATAAATAAACAAAGGGATTCCATTTAATGGTAAAGAATCCTTTATTTATTCCTCTAATATTTTATAAACTTGTATTTAGAGAAAGGCGAGAGAGTAGTAGTATATGCTTTAACATAATAACCAGAAAGGATTGGGAAGATTTTCCTTTTAAAAAATATCTAAAAAAAATGAATTATTTGTAGAAGTTGAAAGTTTTTTTTGGGGGGAAATTTTTCTCTATTAATAAAAAAAATGTAACGTATTGTCAAGTGCAGGTATTTATATTTATAATTCAAGGCAATCCTTAACAGAGCCATTTTTAAAAAGGAATGAATCATAAATGTATCGTAGTGACGAATAAAAATAGAACCTTTTTAATATGCAGAAAAACATTGGAATTTCCCATGATTTTAGAATTAATTAATAAATTCATGAGTGCATCTTAAAGCATCCAATTCTTTTTTCAGTTTAAATGTATATTTTCTGTAGTGAACTTAAAATGTCAAAAAGTGTACAATAATTTGAATGTAAAAAATGAAGCACCTTTTCCATAACATTTTTCCATAAGAATAACATTTGAGAGAGAAGAAACCTTTAATTCTTTTGCATTAGGTCTGAAATGAAAATTGAGTTTGCATTTAATCTGTTACAGCTTTTATTACATTTTGCTATGTGCTTCTTCCGTAATGCTTTTACATATCTATCAAATACCCTAGACTCTACGGAGTTGTTCACTGTTCAATGAAATGCGATTGCTCTTGCGACATATTTTCCTACCTATACATACACAAGCATTGAAAAGTTAGTGTGTAAAAAAAATTTGCCCAAATAAATTCCGATTAATGTAATGGCTATGTTATGGTCTCACGATCAGGATTTTTGCATCATCCTTCTCCCTTTGGCTTGTTCCTTCTCGTACTAATCTCATTTACAATTTGAGTCTTTACATAAAAATGTTTAAGCTTGAGGGAATTGGAAGCTTTTTACATGATTGCTATACTTATTAAATCCTTTGTATGTATCTTCATGGTAATCCTCTATAGTGTATACAGGCTTAAAAATCAACTTGAATTTTTTTCCCGTCAACAATTCACTTTTGGTGTTGAACAACATCAATTTACTATCCCATCTATACCCACACAATTGTATCTGCATATAATTTTATAAGAGTTCTAAGTACGAGTAAGCGTAACCGCAGAATTTGTTTTATGACATTCTTGATAAAATGTACACTCTTCCACTCACTGATTTTCCTATATAAGAGATTCTATAGGGACAGGAGAGTACATGGGAGAGATGCTTGCAATTGTTTTTCGTCATTTATGTAAAAAGGATGGAGGTAAACAAATTTGTCATGGAAAGTTGGTCAATGGTCAGTGAGTGAGTGCGTCGGTTTAGTATTGGCTTTAGACAAATCCCCATAGCTTACGTTTATTTCTTTGTTACACAGACACACACACACACACACTTTAATTTGACTGTGAAAAACCTTAGAAAATTCACGTGCTATTTTGTATTATTATGGGGCAATTATTATGAGCATTTACCATGGTATTTACATTATTCACATACTTTTTCTTCTCCCCATTGTTGTATTTACATTAGCCTGAAAATAGCATGGAGAATCCCAGGAACTGTCTTCAATATGCTTTCATTCATTCTCATATTTATTACACTACTTTTCTGCTCATAATAAATGAGGGGATTCAAAGCTAAAAATAGCAAGAGTAAATAGTATTTATCCTATTTTTTCCCTACTTTCCTACACAATCAGAGGTAATTTCTGGCTAGAGAAAAATTCCGGATAAAAAATCCTGGTGAATTACATAAATATGTATTTGGGTCCAAATCAGAAGCTAAAATCCTTGGGTGATGCAGATGGAACCTTATATAGTGTAGGAGCAAATAAAAAATATACATGTACATTGTTCGTTGGATTTGACAAAAGAAATTTTTTGAGGAAAAACAAAAATTACCAAGATTGATTTGCCATTGGCTATGGTGCAAACATGTATCTCTATTATAGAGAGTCAGGACACACGTATGTTCTTTCCACTAATGAGATTGGAGCTGGTGCTAGTTAAAGACTAATGGCGATCGTGTAATTACCGTGATATAGAATATCCACCTAAAAAAATCCTATCTTTAATAGCTTTCGTATCACATATATGTACACTCCATATCCTCCGAGTAAACAAGGTTAAATTGAGCTATCCAAGTAGTTTTTTTTATCAACTTTTGGTGTCAGAACCTTTATTTTAATTGTATGATCCTGACCATCAACAAATAGATTGGACTTTTTCCCCACATTATTTCTTTAGTCTATGTACATACATAGAGCGGAGGAAAAAATATATAATTTTCGAAAATTTTCCAACTACATAGCCGATACCGGCTTGTCGCGTATAACCTTTACAAAATCTATGAAGCCCTTAAGAAGTAATTATAAAGGGGAAAAAATGGATATTTACTCCTTCCATTTTTTTTCACAATTCCTACCTCCCTTTATACTTGCTAGCATTACTGAGACGAGACGCACGTACATACCCTTAAGATATACGTAGCTATATACAATGTGTAGTAGAGACTCAAATCTTACCTTGTACTTTTATGTGATATCCACGTTTTCCCTTTAAAGAAATGTATAAGAAAAGGAGGAGTATATGAGGTAAAGCAAGGGAAAATGAAATTGAGACAGTTAGACAATGAGCATCGCACAGTGATAAAGATAAGCAGAAAGGTCAAGCTAAATTCATTTGATTATCACGTAAAAAGCTGGATGGTCAGTGCAATGCTCCAATCATTACTATCACACATGTCTCTCTCTCTCTATAATGTGATCATGATCATCCTTTTTCTGACTCTTTTGCCTTTCTTCAAAGATCCCTTGTCTTCCTATACGCACGTAAATGCATAGCTGAGCTATATAACTTTTATATTGGATAATAATAACTATTTTAATACTATTATTATAGTATATATAATTTTAATGAGAATTTTTTTTATTCCTCCATGCTGTAGTAAGCAATTGGTAAAATATATACGTTGAAATGGAATTTCGTATGTATTAAAAGGACGTGATTATGCTATGCATTTTGAGAGAGGTGTTAATGAATCCACAGCACGTCTATGAAAGTAACATTTCTCCTGTCGTGGTTCAATTATATACCAGAAAATAATATGGCAATTCAACAAATTGAAATTATTATTACTCCGAATTAAATACAATGGATTTTGAGAATTCTTCTATATGTGAGCTCAAATAAAAGTACCGTCGTATGTCATATAGGTATTTACAACTATACAAAGACATTTACATGGTAATCTTGCACTTTTCATGCCCAGCTCATAAGTATAGGCACGTGAATGTTAATTACGGTTAATTTAGTAAAAACGAACTACCTTCATAAAATGACACTGTGTACGTTATTAACCGTAATTGCATTGCATTTTTCCCTCTAGAGTAGTGTTCAACGTTGCATTAGCACTTTACCACAGTACAGCCTAGATTTTAAAAAAAAATATCTTTGTATGCATCTTCATAGGACAGAGAATAAGTTTGATGCAATGTGTGTGTGTGTGTGCTGAAACGTGGAAAAATTCTTTGAGATTTTAAAGAGCGAGAGCTCTCTATATGAAATGACAAGCATGGGAGTCACATCTCATGAATGATTGTTTGTCGCTGAAATTCTGATAATAATGGGCATATAGACTGTATGCTTGAGAGTTGAGAATACAAGATGGAAATGCTAACTTTCAATTTGGTTTCAATTGAGGAGAAGGAGATTCGTCGTGAGGATGATAATAAAAACTTTGTGAGGTAAATAAGAATAATAAAAAAAGGGAGAAGGTTGATTCATACGTAATCTGACCTCCGTCTTTCTTGATTCTTAAAATTTTTCGTGCAGTCTTTTCATATTATTATGAATGCATTAGTGTAAAGGATTAAACACTTGTAACATCTCAGAGTTAAAGTAGGAATGAGTTTTGAGCACGAAGAAAAAATCATTCCAGCCAGGAGGAATCACAATAAGGGAAAAAGGATGGGAAAAAAGGGATTTTTCCAAACAATTTATTTCAACGGTAAATAGAATCATTTGTTTACGTAGACGAGACATGACATTCATTAATGACAGCCTTTTTACAAAGATTCATAAAAATGACACATCCTGCAGCAAAAATGTTACAACTCCATTCGTGTATGATTCTTTGTAGTGTTTTTATTAAATTTTGATTTCTTTTTTCCTTACCATTACTTACAATATAGTAAGAGGCTATATATTTTAATAATATATGAAAATCTGGGAATAAATATTTTTATGGTGACATTCACAAATACAAATAAACATAGTTTTGTCAAGCACAAGTAAAAAAGACAAAGTACGGAGCTTCTCATCTGAGTCATGTTTAGATTAACATGTGGCACTGGTTTTAATTTACTTATATAAATGATGATTATTATTACTAGTATTATTTAAATAATTACATATAAGTAACGAGGCTAGAGGAAGTAATTAAGTGGAAGTGTGCCTACACGTCGTGTGTAGAAGAGACTTGGAGTAAAGTCATAAAATTTCCTCACTCTTCTGTGCTCTCTGTTGTGTGTGTGTGTGTGTGTGTGTGTGTATTATTTGCTTGTGCTCTAACGGTCATGTATTAAATGCATAATTTATTTTTTGAATCACAATGTAGTTTTATTATTACTCTCATTATGTTAAATGTTATTTTTTCATGGAACAACAAATCATTATGTTTATAAAAAACTCAATTTTATATAACATGGAAATTTTACTGTAAAAATAGTTTCAAAACTTGACCTGAAACCTATAGATAGTTTCTTGATGAGTAAAAACTACTACATACTACAACTGTAAAAAATGTATAAAGCTAAATAGGCACAATTTGTTTTAATACTTTGACGATGAACAAACAAAACAAAAATCGAGTATAAAATCTATAGGTACAATTTATAAATATTAAGTTCATTGGCTTTTTTAAATAGGAATATATATGTAAAATCATGTTATATATAAAATATGTCACTGCGAAATAATCCGTTGTAATTATCAAGGACGAGTCTTATATGATAATTAGTACATACAATTTCCTCAGTTATACTCTGTACATGTACATTCCCCCTTTCAGAACACAAATATACCCAAAATGTAAACAAACCATTAAATAACTATATAAATATTACCAATAATAATAATAATAATAATAGTAATAAAATGGTCACAGTCACAGTTCTCAGTCCACATATGATATAAGTAACCATTCCTATATATATTCTACAGCATAGGTTTTAACAATAGTAATAAAAAAAGACTAAAGCTTTTTCCACTTATAAATGTACAACATGACAACATCTGAACTGCGTAGCAAGAAGAGTATTTTAGATAAATTTGAAGAACATGTTTTAAAAAATCCAAGACCATAATAATAATTGTCTGGAATAACATTTATGAATTTTCACTAATTTCAAAAGAACATGTGTAAAAATCTCACATTCATTCCTCTTCGAGTATATTTTACATATGTAAATTATTATATATATGGTAACACACGCGAGTGTAGTATCTAACTGTGTGGTGGTAGTATTTGATAGATGAAGAAAAAAACTGAACTTTCATCGTGGTCACGCATCCTATTCTATATAAGTGCTTTGATAATAATAATAATAATAATTAAAAAATAGTAACAAGTTGACAATATCATTTACATGGCAAATATAATAAATTATTTTTACAAGACAACATTTCTCTGTCCGTCTATAACACTTACAATGGAAGCCTATTTGCATTTTTTACATAACAGGTTTTTAGTACATGCATCATTTTACAGTATAATAGCAATATATAATAATTTAATGATTAAAACAATACAGAAAAAATTGTTTTCTTCCATGGCTTCTAACCTTTTCTTCTTGTTTGTCAGTATTGTTTTTTTTACTAATATTTGAAAAAAATTCGGCTCATTTACGGTTCGTTTGACGATTTTTGTGAAAAAGTATACATGTAAGTGTACCTTTTCTCACCGTCAAAGTGAAATTCCATATTGATCACAATTGCATTATCATTAGCTATTACTATATGTATTACTAATACTATATTTACATACATGTGAATAAATACTAAAATATTCAGTACTGGAATTTTGCTGTTATTTTTCAATAGAAATATTAGATTCTGTACATTATTTTTGAGAGATTCTCTTCTCAAAAAAGAAATTTTTTGAAATATTTTATATGGAACTTTTGTATGGAGTTACAATATTGGGAAAAGTTGCGATTGAAAAAAGCGTGTGTGTGAGAAAAGTTTCGTAAAAATTGTACTGTGGCAATGATTATTATTTTTTTTTATGATGTAACTTTTTAAATTTTTGTTAGTCATACTAGCACTCCGGAAGTAATTGAGCCTCCATAAATATCAGTGTCTCCTGCTTGAATCACCGAGCTGTCACCATCCGACATGATGGCGGGATTGTCTATCCCATGACTCCTACTACCTCTTCGTCCATCTTCCCGAAGCCTATAAATTCCAAAACAGTACAATAATTATTTAAGCTTCATTTTAAGTTTCTATTAAAAATATATTTTTTTACTATTATTTCTAATGCTTTATCATGCAGATCACGTCCAGTGTCAACAACTGTTTCGTTTTTGTAATAGACTTTCATCCTGAGACTACTGTACCTTAGTCGTTGAATCCATAAACATCATACACGGCATATCTTTTTTCCAATTTTGAGGATAGCAGGAAATAATCATATAATAAAAGCCAAGTCAATTCTCAAGCCTTATATAAATATCTAAATGTCATGAACGTAACATTCCATAAACTTCTTATAGGAGGATTTTTTCTTACACTATTATTACTATTAGCATTGTTGAACTTTCAAAATGAAATTTCTCTTTTACTAAATAACGTGCATATTATGTCTTTTAGGAGTTTTTTTTTTATAGAAAAGGCAGTATAGCGAAAACAATCCTATTACAATTTTTATTGGTTGTAATAACGTTATAAGTAGCATGACTCGAGTACTGAAAACATATTCGTTCATTAATTATATATAGAACCTTCCTACCTGTCTCCGTAAGTATAACAATGGCAGGTAAATAAAACATTCAGATTTTATGGAAAAGTTTAAATGGAAACTCATTTTTTTTCTATAGATTTGAGACTTTTATATTCAACGACGATGATGGGATTATATATGTAATGTGAGAATTAATTTGCTTACTCATGGTCAGAATGACCAATTTCATGAAGAGTTTCTTGAACTGGGGAGATGGGTGAGTCTGTGTGCCTTCCCATGGAGACATGATACTGATGCGGGGTACTATGACCATTAGGAGGGCTCATTTGTGGTGGTAACATTCCTATGCTACCACTGAGATCATTCACGGGTTCTATACACAAAAAGATTTTTATACATTTATTTATTTTTTTTACCATGAAAAAAAACCCTGCTTTGTGGACGTAGCCATTATTGTAGTACAGTTGTTGTAAATGTAACATTTTTATGGTTCTACAAATAATAATGCCGCAAATATTGTTAACGACTTCATTTGAGAGATCTCTCATGAATTATATTAGTGCTATTCATGATAATAAGACTTTTTAACAACGTACATTAGACGAACATAAAAACATATTTACGATTTCCATGGAGAAGAGAGGAGATATGAGAAAAAGAGATGATATTATATTATTATTACTACTGCGGCAAATAAAGACTAAATAATATCTCACCTTGATACATGTACGGCATTTTGTCTCCGTACTTGAGCTCGGGCCCTTGACCCAAATGAAGATTTTCGGATGAATTGAGGACTTTGTGAGAGATGATGTATTCCTGAGGGGCTGCCACTGCACTCGACATATTAATTATGGGATTCTCATTATCTGAACCTGAATTCCCCGAACTTCTTCCACCCACCGTAGACCTTAAATCTAAATTAGAGGAAAGGGAAATTTTGACAGAGCCCGAAGAGATTAGCAAAATTGTTTTTTTATCTCCATACTATTTATATACACTATATACTCTCCCCCCTACAACAACCCATTACGTTTTAAACAAAGATTACTAATAATTTAAGCCCACTGAAAAAACCCAGGTTTTCTAAAAACTTAACCAATTAATCACAAGTTTTTAAAGCAGCAAAAGCAAACATTCACAACATGCATAAATTCAACAGCACGGAATTATTCCATTAATTTGAAAACATATCGTGTACAAAGGAAGAGAGAGAGAGAGAGAAAGAAAGAAAGGAGAATTCATAATCACAAATCATGTACATCAGATACTATCAAAGTACACTTAAAAGCACTTGGATCAATCCCATACAAATTGTTTATTTGCATGCTGATCATGTTGTCATGATATAAAAAAAATTATGAGCAAGTAATAAAAATATCATAAAATAGGAAATAAAGGCAGCGAACCGTCAAGCAAAACCAAGAAAAATCAATAAAAATCCCATGAATATTTCATGCATACAAGTAATAATAATAACAACAAGATTGCAAAAAAGGCTATGAGAGAAATTACAAGTATAAGATTATATATTACTGATAGTTAGGTCCCGGTAAGTAGTAGAAATGTTAGGAGTCCAATTAGTTGAGTAGAGCCGAGGTAAAGCGGGCAACTTTGCAGAGGGCATATTGAGTGTGGATAATGATGCGGAAACTTGTTTCCGCGCTGGCGAAGGCGTTATCAGCCCTTTTATCAACCGGTAATTCCCATAGCCATTAACAGCTACACATACATATATAAGTTACAAGAGAGTCATAAGGGAAGAAGTGTGAAAAAGTCCAAAGACCCATAAGAGTTAATGAAATGTCAGCATATTAATTATGACTTTAAAAATATTTCTCATGCAAACTTTACACATTTATACATTACTTGGGAACATTTTTTTTTAAATGTTCAGCTCATAAGAGAGCAGGAAAGCATTATCCGAGATATGTAATAATTATTACATTATTTATTAAGATAAAAGTTTCCAAGCTACCAAGCTTATTATGATGCAATATATTACTACTACTACTGTCTCTAAAGGTTTACAATTACAGATATGGCAGAAACTCACCTAGTGTGGCATTACGTATGTGACCATTTCCTGCAGCCTCATCCTCGTCTGAAGAATGAGAGGAGGCTAACTCGAGCGTGTGCTCCCCATCGGAACTTCCCTCGTCATCCGAGGACCGTTTCCGCCCTCGTTTCGTGTACGTCTTCCGAATTGAGTCGGCCGTGTCATTCCCTAATTTTACGCACACAATAATAATATTTGGTCAATTGTCTTCTTTTTGAATCACGAGGAATTTTTGTCATTTAAAATTGTTTTAAATGTCCCAAAAATCTGAGATTAGAAGAATAAGTAACAGTCGCAGTATGGAAAAAAGTTAATATACGTGGATGAATTGATGAATATGTATGTGCATTAAAAACTATCTTACTTAGCAAAAATTTGCAGAGACATATAAACCTCATATTAGCATTCAAATTTAGTGTATGTAAAAAAGTGTATGTACTCTACAAGTTTAATTTGTTGGCCTTGACCCATCTTTAGTGGGAGACTTTCACAGATACGCTTGGTGATTTTCGTGACCCCGGCATTATACATATGAAGCATAAGTTATACTCGCTACAAAGGTTTGGAGTATATGAGAGTATATAGTATAACATCCTTTAGTTTGAATAGACATCTAATCCTGTTCCTCCATACATAAGCAAATTCATGATCAGAGCGGACAAGTGTTTTTTCTGCACGTATGAACACACATATTGTTGCTTTGCTGTATAAGGACGTATTGTAGTAATTCGTTAGAGTAGAGCTCTAATTGTAAGTTAGAGCCTCTCTCTCTCTCATGTCTGTAACTATATCCATTAATTTGCGTGATAATACACATTTAAGTACACAATTTGTGCAGCATGCAAAATATCAAGTGTAAACACAACGTGGCTTTCCTGACATTCCCTATAGTTTTTTGTATGTATCGTTTTATTGCGTGCTACTACATACACTACGATGTACTTGTATGTATAGTGGATCTTTGTTCCAAACTGTTGTCACGCTTAAGTAAATGTTTACCCTATAGAGGCAAATATAAAAGGTGAGATATAAGAATGTGTATTTACCTTTAACGAAACGACCCCCCTCAATGCCGGGAGTTCCTCCATAGGTGTGAAAGCCATCACTTCGATAAGGACTACTACTTGTTTTGGTAGTTGACCGGGACGTTGTGGATGCTGTTGAGACGCCGAGTGACCGTGGACCAAGGAACATGTCTCTCCTGAGATCATCTGACCGTATGCCCGTATTGCTACGGTAGGCAAGGGCAGAACGCTATTTGTAGTAATAAAGAAACGTCAATAATAATAATTCATGCAATTTACCTACAATAACAGATCCACTTGATTTATCTCTTTACTCTATACCCTTTCATTCTGAGTAGCCAACTTTTTAGTAGTTTTTCAATGTTATCTTTGTATATGAAAATGAGTATGTAAATAATATGTAGACACATGCACAAGCAGGCACAAGTACATATGTAAATAATTCTGGGAACATATGTACACAATTGTGAGAAAGCTTACCGAAATGTTCGAGGGTTGGGTATCGTCCTTTCCACGGAATAGACTCCCAGCACGTATGTACAAACTTTCTTTTACCCTCTGATTAAGAATGCAGTAGCCAAGAGCAATGTACAAGCTGATGAAAGCCACTGAGGCGGAAATCGCATACTGCCACACAGGACCCCGTTCATTGGCTCCAAGAAGAGACAAAGCCCAGACGGAACCGCAGATAGGAAGTAATGTTAAATCCATCCATAAAAGTGTCCTGAAAAAAATTCAACCGAAAAAACTTTTTTGTACCGTCAATATTTTTTGAAAGTAGAAGCAATTTATAAGTTAAGCTTTTTTTTGACTGAAAGACTACTTTTTTAGCCAGCACGTATAGTTTAGAGGTATGGGAAAAAAAACTCATGAAGTAGTAAGGGAAATTCAAGGCTTGTTGGTTGGGATTCCACTTGAGTAGATTTCAATCAATTTTGACAAATCATTACCTCATGTTTCCTGAGTCAACCACACTATCTTTCAGAGTGAATGCCGCACGAACAGCAATTAAGAATGTGACCAACGTACAAATGACGACGAGGAGTATGGGACCGACCATACCCCAAACGATCCCTTCGTACAATGATAGCCAGCAGCTGGAAGGAAAAAGAAAGGCTTTTAAAGACTTCCATTACATACATATGATAAACGTTGTTCATCTTAACTATTATTACGTGGCTTTTGTGTAGTCCACGCTTTAAGCCTATTGTATTAGGTGCACGGTGCAGCACATAGCTACACGTAGGTACACTTAACTACCGAGCTTTTCACCAACCCTGTGTATCCTTTGGTATAAAAGCCTAATCTTTATGTAAATAAATACAAAAGAAGTATTGCTGAGGGAATTGGTATAAAGCGAAAAATTATATGATGATAGGGTAAAAAAAAACTTACAAAAACTTATTGCCATAATGGTGAGCACGAATTCCGAGACTTAGAGCAACACATAGAAGAGGAAATGCGTAGCCCAGAGCAAAATAGAATAAAGCTGAGCCATGATTTACGTCCCTAACTTCGGTGAACATTCTTCGTAGATGAAGTGATGAGGCAAACAACCACGCGAATGTACTCAACCAGAAGAAATGAAGACCGATGGCCACTGATCGGCACATGATGTCATTGAGAATGAGAAAAGCTCTCAATTTCAATCCGACGAGGTACAGGAGTAGGGCTGAGAAAATGCATAGGAGCAAGTGTTTGTGAATGGTATTGGTAATGGTGGCAGGGACAGGGCCTTTGAGAAGACCAAGAGCAATTAGTGCTCCGAAAATTAGGAGTAGGGCCAATGTGAAAGCCACGTAGGTAATTATATCTTCGAGTAGAGCCGGTCGAGGAATGTCGTTAATTTCATTGTTTTCAATTAACAAGGCGTAGGTTGATAAATGCCAACATGTGCAATTTACTGTCATCACATTGCCCAACTTGGCTGAGTATGCTTCTTCTACTTGTGTAACACATGGCCTTGTGGTCCATCCACCTCCAGTGGATAATGAGGGCTCTTCCCAAAGAACGCACTGTGGGTTGGTGGAGTCCATGTATTTACCGTACAGTTCATAGGAGATTCGTATTGGGCTAACTTGTCGACCGGTTTGAAGACCAACACGAGATGCCAAGATTGACAAAGTTATGACTGGAGGGTTAGCCACAAGTTCAGAATTAAAACGACGGTTCACATCATTCTGAAATATCTTGGGGAGAACTTCCCATAAACTGTAGTATTCAAGGTAGCCTACAACTGCACTCCCTGCCATATCTATAGAAAAAGTTCAAGGAATAATAATAATAATGTTATTAAGCATTATATCAATAGTATTTTTCTGTGGCCATCATCATCAGTATTATGCGTAAAGGAAAATCTAAGCGTCAAAGTTTCTGCCTAGTTAGCAGTTTCAAAGTTTTTCTCAATCTCAACTTCATTCCAAAATTACCTTTCTCATCATTTAGCCCAAGAATGTCCAATGGAATGATGACTTTTGCCTTGGGAGCATATCTTCGGGGATCCATTACGATATTGTCATACTTGGGGAAGCGAATGGCTCGCTTTACAATGGTGCTAGTTTCGTAAAGATCATAGCTCGATTCAATAGCCAAGTTTTCGTAATTCTTTTTATCTTCGTTGTCCCAAGTCAGCTCAATTGTGTCCAAGCCAAGGACTATAAAAAATATTAGTCTCATTTTAATTAAAATTTTCCTCTCCAACACAACCTGTATATACTCCTCCATATATTGCGTTGATAGTAAATGTAAAATCTAATTAACTTGGGAGCATAATAACTAACCTAAATTCGGCGTAATAATTTCAAAGGGCTTGGTGAATGTATCTTCTTGGTTGATCACTAAATGAGACAAGTAATCATCCATTTGTTTCATTAATGTGTCCGAGCCGGAACCATAGATTTGCCGTACACGTTGCCAGTCCTTGGCGTACTCCTTCGAAGTTACCTTTCCGGTTGCCATAATGAGATTCTGTGATAGTAATGGACACGGAAAAATACATTACGACACGGAAATTAAATACAAGTTTATGTTTCAAGAAAAACCTTTTAAGAGTTGACAGGGAAGTGGAGGTAATTACATAATATCTAACCTTAATAAAGTTCTTATCCTGTCGGTGGCTCAGGTTCAACCCTTTCTGCTGATTTTCATGACGAGTGAGGCTGGTAAGAAGTCGTAGGCTAAGCCATAAATCGTTTCCGTAAAGGTGATAAGACGCATTGAGTGCTTTGTTCAAATCCCCAGCCAACTTTGTCGACAAGAGAGGAGACAGAATTAATTCACCGGAGTCAAGTTGCGTCATGATGTTCATTAAGGAAATGAATGATGTAGAGGTGCAATTAAAAAGATCTGCCGTCTTCCAACCATCCGGATTATGACATTCTCTTGTTGCAAGACCAATAGCTCGAGCTGGACAATCGTGTACGGACACGGTGGAGAATTTAGAGCGCGCCCACCAGATGTCTCTGTGGAAGGTTTTTGGGCAGCCATCGTAGACCACTGATTTAAAAAAACAATTTAATTATTTATTTATATTGATTCAGTAAAACAGCAAAATTTCTTTGGATATTGTAAATTATATTCCAAATTGATTTTTCATTACCCTCACATCCACGGAGAGTAACTTCAGCGAAAGGGCTGGAGCAAGTATCACAGCGATTGCCAATTACTCCACTGCGACACTGACACTTTCCAGTGGCCAGGTCACAGTTTTTACTCACAGACCCCACACTGTAGCACATGCAGTCTATGCAGGTTCCGTCTTTTTCATAGTGATATTCCTATGAATAAGATATTTAATTAATTAAAGGATTTTATGGAAATTCATTGAGAAGATTCTGCAACAATCTAGTTATTGCCAAACATCTGAGTAAGTACGAACCTTGCACTTGCATTGACCATTCTTTTTGTTGCATTCTGGACTAAAATTCTTTTCTGCAGGACAAGAACATGGACCACATACTGGCCATCCCCACCACGTTGAAGGACATGATAGATCAATTTCTTCTTCACAGTTGTTTCCTCGATGATACCTCTCGTCACATTTACACTTATAGCCTCTACTTGTAGTTAAATCAAGAATACAAGTACCATTATTTTTGCATGGTTTCAAATCACAAATTGGAGTGCAATGCTCTCCTACATAACCTGGGTCACATTTGCATTTATGGCGTCCAGCCTGCTCGATACAAGTTGAACGTGGAGGACACACAGCTCCTACACATGCAGTGGCTAAGCTGCAACCTTCACTCACAAACTTTTCCGAGGTAGTTTTTCGTAAATAATTTTTCGAACTCCCCACCCTCACGTCCTGTAATAATATACGTTTGGCTTTAGGGACTTGATCAAAGCGAAGTTCAATTTTCTAGAGGGATCAAGAGGGGGAGAAAATAAAATTACCTGGACACAGCCGGTGAAAGAATCCCCCTGCCCTCCAACTATCACTTGGTTAACAAAACATCCCTGGATCTTAGTTTCTAGAGGGAAGGTAATCTCATGCTGTCCGAAATCCAAGGAGAACCAAATTTCCGCCGTCATCCATTTGACTTCAATGTTATGCCAATAGCCATCATTGAGTCGTGGGAGCGTCACTGGAATTACTCTCCTGTCTAAAGTATACGTAAAGAGTCCATTTTCCAACCCCAAAAGAATTGTTTCGTTATTGCTGAGTCGGATGGTCATGAGGTTGCCAGAACGGTGTAAACTTCTCAAGGAAATGGAATTAAACCAGGGGAATTGGATGGGTCGGAACTGTTGGGGTGTGAACTCTAAGAAGCTGTTCTCATCTCGAAGATTCCATACCGGCTTTGCATCTGTAGGTACATAAATTCTTTCATTAGCAGAGACCATGCAAGGGCGATAGTAATGAAATTTCCTAACCAACCCTACCAAAGATTGGTTCCATTTTGCGCCGTAAGTTGTGGATTTTCTCTTTAGCAAGACAAGGCTAATATAAATTCTATATCTCAACAGCTACTGTAATTTGCAAACTTGCAATAATCCGACTCAATAATTCTCATAGTGTACCTTCCGAGCAGTCCTTATTTCCAAATCCATCCGCACAAAGACATCTGTAAGTTCCCCAGCCATCAATACATTTACCACCGTTTTTACAAGGTTGAGAGGCACAATAGTTCTTTTTCTCCGGACACCCCACAGCCGTTCCGTATTCCATGACGTAGCTAAAAGAATTACAAGGAAGGAAATGAACATAAGAGCGAAAACAAATTGGGTAACTTTCTTAGGTCTAAATCCATGGGTTTTATTCTGCCCCATAAAATTAATTAATTCACACATGCATAGAACTGTGCCTCATCAAGCTTAGAAACATACTTGTTAAGATCCAGGAATTTATGATCGATGTTCACGTCCTTGATACATCCCAGAAAATCATGGGTTTCAATTTGGAATGACGAAGTAGGTGCCGGAAGTCCGCCAATATACATTGGCCCCGTTAGATCCAAAAACCTCTGACAAGATTCCGTGAGCAAATCACATCTCCGTTCTAGAACTTGTGAGCTAGTTCCTGCACAACTCCGATCCTTCGGAAATTCATCTGGATGCTCAAGCGTTGTAATCACATCACAATCATCCACACTGAGGACTGCTGATTTATTGAAATACGACAGCTCCACCGTATGCCAAAGCCCATCAGAAACAACCTTCCCTGTTGTAACTTGCGTGACATTCGTAGCTCCAAGAGAAAAGCTAAATCTCAAGGTTGAATTGAGAATTTCCAAAGCAACGAAATCAAATCTCTCGTTGTACCTCCCATTGTACCATAATAAGCCATTGCGTTGTTGACTCGCAAAACTCATTTTAATATGAAATCTATGCCTGTTTTTCAATCCGGGGAAAGTGAGGAAAGACCCTCGTGAGAAACTCCTTGCTGTCAGCTCGCATAATTGATTGACATAATCTCCCCGCGTACAATTCTGGCATAAGAATCCCCCTCGAACTCTCGGAGTACATAAACTACCACGACTACAAATATTAGGCTGGCAGGTATCGAACTCCATTTGTATCTCACACTGTGGCCCTGTAAATCCAGCTGGACAGACACAGGAGTAACCCCTCTCCTTTCGGAAACAACTCCCACCATTCCGGCAGGGTGAGGAGAAGCAAAGGTTGATCTCTGCGTCACATAAATAATGTTCCTTAAGCCCAGTAAATCCTTGAGGACATCTACATGCAAACGTTTGCCAGGGATACACCGATCTAAATAACATTGACTCCGTCGAGACAAAGTTCGACACATTTCGGAATTTCAACACCGTCAAGCACTCCTCAAAGTTCAAGCATGGTTCCAGTAGACAGAGGTCATCCGTAAAGGGAAGTACCTACAAAAAACAAAAATGCAGAACAGATTCTTAGAGACTACATATACATGGACCCAAGAATGAGAAAATTCTCTCCGACATCATTACTTTTTACAGTCGTGTTTACGACCCACACTAAAAATAGAAAATGGCTCAAAGAGAAAGTTCAGGTCGGAACAAAACTACACGCCGCCCAACACTTTCCTAAGAAAGTGAGGGAACAGGGAGATCTCCAGTCCTGGGAATTGGGATATATGGGAGAAAAATATGATAGTAAAAGTACCGGAACCCATACATACCTCCATCGTAGAAAGTTTACTCAATGTAAGCCGATTAAGGAAGACCCTCTCCTTGATGTAATTTGGACTAAAGTACTCTTCATAAGCTGTGTTCGGCTTCCGAGCCGAGAAACTGACGTTTAAAACACCATGCGTACCTTCAATTTCCTCCTGTTACGACCACAAAAGAAGAAGAATAGGTGAGAGACCATACTCACCAAATTTTATTAGCAACACGTAAACTTTTGACTGGTATCGCATAAATGATACCATGTTGTCATAAAACAATTCATGTCCTTATCCTTTAAACACCTTCGCAGCAGACTTTCTATACCCCGCAAATAGTACTCCTCCATATTATTCAATCCACACGATTTGTGAATACGTGTAAATACATACGGAAAAGTAAGAACCCAAGCATGCACAAAATGCTGCAGTACAATGATAAAAGTAATTTCTAAAGATTGTAGCACAAAATCCCAAAAATTACCTGCACGCTAAAAATGACGATGTTTTCTTTAGGTGAGTTCAAAGTGACGGCTAATGCTTGAAGGAAATGAGTGTACAAAGGAGATAGGAAAGCTTCTGTAGTCATATCAGCAATTTGAACCGTCACAGAATTGAAAAGCAGGTCATCGGTAATCATTCTAGTTTGCAGAATCATCTCAGAGGAAACTTCATTAAGACCGTCTGTAAGAAAAGCCCACATGTACTTACATGTACGTCTATATATATAGAAACATAAGCTCCCCTATAAAGGGAAAGAATGTGTGAAATATTCGAGATGCTTTTTGAGGGGGAATTGGAAGCATCCCCACGAATCTTTCTGGCTTTGAACTCTATGCGCGAGAGTACAAGCAATTATCCGGTCACGAATGAATTTAACTTAGACTCTCGAAAGTATAGAGAAAGAGCGAGAGAGAGAGAGAGAGAGAAGGAACAATTTCTTCACTAACGAAATAAGCCCTTAGGTCTATTTACATTAACATAGAAATACTCTGCACACTTCACAACACAAAAAGCTCTATAATCTCACACACAATACATGGAGAGATATTTGCATTTTTTGCTAAACCCAACTAATATTTACACACATACCTGACACAAGTACATCCATTTTAGCCATCAATGGCACATTAGTATCCAAATATGGTGAGAGCGTAATGAGACCCGTACTCTCGTTCAAATAGACGAGATTCGCTTTATTACCATTTTTGATCGCGTATTGAAGCTGAAATAAGGTAAAATTTTGTCTGATTCAGAGACTTTTAAAAACAAGACAGAAACTGATTTCAAAATCGAAAGTCACAAAAAAAAATCTTGTTACACTACAAACAAGGAATGTAAAAAACCTTGTGAGAAATTAACATTTATAAAAAAAAATCTCTACATATTCCAACAATTGTTTTTAAATTGTTCATCCTACACACTATAAAGGATAAGATCAAAGTAAGATTCTACACCCGTCCTTACTTGGTCAGTGACATCCGCATCGAAAGCTGGTACTTTCCCAATAGGTCCCACAGGAAAGTGGTCCTTGTAATTATTTAAAATGACTTGGAACTGTGGTACAATTCTTGGGGCATTATCATTCGTATCCTGCAAACACACGCACAAAAAACTCATAACCATCATCAGCAAAGAGGAATGTTAATAATGATAAATATGAAAAAAATATAATGGAAGTCAAACAAATTAATCAACACGTACTTAAATGAACATAAAAAAAAAGCAAACTACTTTTTCTTCCTGACCACAGGGAGAAATAATTAGCTTTAGAGCTTATACCTTGACATGTATCTCAATATGAACATCATTCCTCAGTGGTGGTGAGGCGGCTCGGACGATAATATCATATTTCTTACGCGGTGACTCAAAATCCAATTCAATACGTGTGAGAATATCCGCAGAGCCACCAGGTCCGTGACCCCCACTTGGCTTCTGGTGTGTATTCAAGGTGAAACTATTCGCATCCACACCACCAACTATCGAGTAGGAGATAGCTTGGTCTATAGCTAAAACCATAAGATCGTAGCGAGACACAGTTTCCCTATCGAGTGACTTCACCGTCCGGATTATTCCAGATGAAGGATCCACGGAAAAAGTTCCATCCCCATCAGAAAAAGTGGAGAAACTATACCGGACCATGCTGTTCTTTCCCACGTCGGAATCCTATATCGTAAAAATGTAATAAATAATATGACTCAGGAAAAAATACAAGCACGCACACATGTAAACGCCTCATTCACAAGTTACTGTGAATGTCACAAAAAAATTGTATCAACAGGAAAAATAACAAAAGGTAATAAGGAAAAGTTCCTTGCACGAAACGAGCACGAAGAGTAAACTCAAATAAACTTGATAGAGAAAGAAGCAACATGAGAGTTAATTGAAGGGAAAGAGTGAAGGCAGAACCAATTTGGGTGATATGCTACAAGTCTATGTATGTATCTGTAATACTCTATAGAGATTAGTACTATGTATAAGTAATAAAGTCATTCTTACAGAAGCTTGAACTACTAGGATACTGGTGCCGATGGGAACATCCTCAGAGATTTTTGCTTGGTAAAAATCTTGTTCAAAAATGGGCCTAAAAAAATAAATAGATATGGATTTTTAACAGGATTTTTTTCCTCCTCCTTTTCCATTTCCCAGAATTATCTCATTTGATTTTCTGACACATGAAAATATTCTCATTATCAGGCCAAGTCTAATCACATGGTTGGAGTGTACTACAAACTCTACTCACTGGTTATCGTTGACGTCCATAATTTCCAACATGACATCCGTAGTATCGGACATGGGCGGAATACCTTTATCCCGAGCCATAACTGTCAAAATATAACTTGAGATCTTCTCTCTATCCAAAAGTTGGGAAGTTGTAATCGCCCCCGTGTTCGAGTCAATCATAAATGCCTCATGCCCTTCATTATCCACATCATGAACGAAGGTGTAGACAATCTGAGAATTTTGTCCTGAGTCCTGATCCACAGCATTGACTACAAGAACCGTGGAGTCGATGGGAACATCTTCAAATATTTTCACAGAGTAAGGCGTATTTTGAAATACCGGCGGATGTCGATTAGCATCGTTCACTTGAATATTGACAGTTGCCATGTCAAATCTCCCACCCGAATCCACAGCTTTCACTGTCAACACATACTTTCTCTCAAGCTTGAAATCCAACGGTTGGGCAATGGTGATAAGGCCAACTCCATTGGAAGTTGAAATTGAGAACCTATTTCGAATATTTCCATCTACAATCTCATAAGTCAGGCGGGAGTTCTCGTCAGGATCTGTGGCTTTTATAGTTTCAACGGGAGTTCCAGGAGGATCTTGTTCCGAGACGGCAGTTTCGTACAGTTTCCGCTCTACCACCGGAGAGTTGTCGTTCACGTCCTGAATAAGAATTGCCACGGAGGCTGTAGCACTCAAAGGTACTTGGCCCGAGTCCGCAGCAATCACATCAAAATCATACCGACTCTGCACTTCCCGATCCAACTCTTTATTGGTTTTAATCCACCCCGAGTCCGACTCCATTTCAAAAGGGAACAAGTCTGGATTCTCTCGATATGAAATTCTAAAGTGGATTTTACTATTGGGTCCATCATCCTGATCGAAAGCTTGGATTCTCAGGATGGAGCTACCGATCGGAACGTTCTCTTGTACAGTTTCTTGGAAGAGGGGTGAGAAGAAGTGGGGTTGATTATCATTCGCATCTTCCACATTTACTAGCAAGATCGTGTTATTTGACCGGGATGGATTTCCGTTGTCTGTGTAGCCATAGATAAAGGCATCAACATTTGCATTCAAATTGGTCCTGCTAATCAGATGAGCTTCACTTCTCTTTAACAGTCAACCAACGGACTTTACTCGGAGATAGTTGCGCTCTTTAAATCTCAGATAACATTTACATGAGATATAACATTCTTCAAGACAAGCTCTCGGTAGTATTTTATCTATCTGCTCCTATCAGACTTTTACACCAACTACCAGCTAACACCAAATTATCAGTTGCAATCAGGCATGACATGAAAAGCAAATTCATGCCACATGCCAACTTCCACATCCACAACCATTTATAATTGCTTGCCGGCTCTACACTTTATGAAGGCCTGCTCAAGTATACAAAATCCTCCTTCCCAAACAGTACCATTACAAATGGTTTCTATACTCCCCCTCGTCCTCATAAAGCCCGAATGATGGTAATACAACCACGGTCTTTCATAAAACTATCTACAATAAGAGTCTCCCTCAAAAAATAATCATCTTTTCATTATGTAACCCCAAATAATTATTGCTCTCAACTTAGAATCCATTCTGAACTGTCCCAAACGTCCATATACTTTTACTTATAGAGTGGGAGATAAAATCCCAGAGTAAAATAACAACTGAGCGAATCCAATGGAAGGAGCAATTCCTCATATTAACTCCCTACCATTACTTGGAGTACCCTAAGTGTATTTGTATGCACACGTCCCTACATAAATATACATGGTGTTATTCGCCCGTGCAATGTCATACAATTTGCCATGATTGGAGATGCAGCAGCTGAGTCTAACCAGGCGTGATGAATAATGACAAAAGAGATTCTCACCGATGGCTCGTATGTTGAGTCGGTAGCTTCTCCCTGCCTCATAATCCAATGATTTTAGCAGACTAACTTCTCCAGTGAGACCATCAATTGAGAAATGATTCTGGCTGTTCCCTCCGATGATGGAATAGCGAAGGGCTGAGTTGACTCCCTCAT
Organism: Spatulosminthurus flaviceps; assembly: GCA_034693705.1. Classification (NCBI taxonomy): domain Eukaryota; kingdom Metazoa; phylum Arthropoda; class Collembola; order Symphypleona; family Sminthuridae; genus Spatulosminthurus; species Spatulosminthurus flaviceps. The sequence continues at coordinate 32,961 of JAQFXU010000742.1, forward strand.
CCGCATCTGTCGCACTGTGTTTATACATTACATATACATACATTACATTACATTGCAAATATATCTCCATACCCACTCATTAAAATCCACAAAGAATATTTAAGATAATAGAACAATTTTGAATGGACAATTTTCTAAAGAGCAAACAATACTTTGTCTTGGAAGGAACAATAATTGGCTGAAGTTAATTTCTAGCGGGATTTGCCAATTATTAAAGGGAGAATGAATTAAAAATTTAAATTCATTTTATACAGCGATATAATAACAACAGAGCGATTACAACAATTACCCCTTTCGAGTAATTACATCCATTTTCAATTGGAACATTAAAACTGACTATTACACCTTACGGTATTACATATACAGCACGAGATACGACCTATGAATATGAATGATAATGAAAGAATAAAAAATACTTTTTCAAAATGAAGAAAAACTAGACATACATTTAAATTAATAATTATTATGATCATATCAGCCTGAAATTACTCTTAGGCGGAGTTTACTTCATTCATCACAAGGCAAAAGAGAGACCAAGTGCCGACAAGGAGATGGAGGAATTACTCACTTTTCCTCAGTCCACACACACACACATACATTAGCCTAGGTGACCTCATGGGCCGGAAAGGAGATTACAATCTCTCAAAAAATAAATAATCGTCCCAAAAGGCTACATTTTCCAATTGAAATATAAATCTTTTCTTCGAGTATATTTTCTTCTTTATCATACATATGTTTCCTTGTCATGTCATTTGAATCTAATCGTTTAATCCTCCATGCATAAATAGCTATGGGTATTCCTCTACGTTGACATATGTGTATACTTAACGACAGAGAGAAAGAAAAAACGTTTGCGGCGGTCCACCAAAGGAAGCCCAAAACATTTTCATATAATTACTTTTTACCTTATTTACTTTTACTCAAAAAGATATGAGGATCAAGTCTTTGAAAAGAGTTTAGTATGTTGGGGAGCAAGTCCTTAATGTAATTACAGATGTAACATCAACAGAAACATTACAAAGTGTTTTTTGAGTTGTTTCGTGTGTGCGAGTGAAAAGCAGGCGAGTGATATGCAATTGAATTAAATATTTTGACTTAATTTTTAGTTATGATCCGCACAGCAACTGTATCTCTACCGTAAGATTTAAGATTGGAAGGTAAAAGGTAAAATATTATTAAGGTAGGGTCCCGTTGCGTTTGGGAAGAAAGGAATGTGGAACGAGTCTTGACTTCAATTGAGAACGTAATGATAATGATATAAATTAGGAGAGATAAATGTGACGGGTTCAAGTTTAGTGAAACGACTACCGTCAATTGTTAACCTACCTGATTTGGGCAATGACAGGATAATTGGAAGCATCGGAATTTTCCGGAACCGTGACTGTGTACGATCGTTGACTAAACTGAGGCCAAGAGTCATTCTCATCCAGAACCTCAACTCGAATAGTTGCAGTAGCAGATTTCCTATCAGCCTGGGCAGGAGCAAGATCATTAGCCAAAACGATTAGCGTGTATTCATCCCGCTGCTCCCGATCTAATGGAAGCTTGGTAGTGATTACGCCCGTATCCGACTCGATCCGAAACGCATCTCCTGTGTCATGAGGGTTGAGGATGGAGTAAGAAATATCACCATTTTTACCCGTATCTTCATCTGTTGCTCGGATGCTGAGAACCGTTGATCCTACCGAAATGCCTTCACGGACTGAGACGGCATAGGAGCTCCGCTCAAACTTGGGACTCTCGTCGTTCAAATCTGCCACGTTGATCTGCATTGGAATTTAATTCAGTTACATTCAATTTTTTCCCCTTCTCCCTTCAAAAAATTCACTTATCAAGCATGAATTCAATTTCCCGGAATAATTCCTTTGACGTTCCTTCCTCATCTCTCCCTCTTAAAGGTAAAGATATTAGAGCTCTTTTTTATTTGTCGAATACATATCAAACTCTACACACACCCCGACATTTGATACTGTTTACCTCAATGCGAAGCCCTTCGTTTTGCTTCATTGAAAACCTTCGGGAATTAAATAATAAAAAATGGAATTTACAATGTATTTGATATGAATTCCGGTTTGAAGGCAAACTCTTTCATAGAAGCTTTTTGGCACGTACGAATTCCTTCCGCCTTATTCCCCACTACTATACTAAAAGGCTTTGCGGCCCTTTTGGGACAAGTGGAATTGTACTTTGACGTGGAGATATAGCAAACAATGGAATTTTCTACTCACAAAGATAAGCTCAAGTTTTAAAATGTTGTCACGCGTCACACCGGGAGTCTATACATGAATGTTTTCCTGTCCCTTCTAAATAAATCCCGCATGTTGTCCTTTCCTTTTGGTGCAGTATGGAAACATTATTATTGTAATGTGTTGTATGTATTTGCATCGTATCAGAAAAATCTAAAATTCTATGAAATCATACTGCGACATTTCACAATAACCCTCTTGATTCTTCATATTTCTTTATGCTCTAAGATGGCCAGATATGTTACCGTTTCTAATCAAATGTATTCTATACAAGGAATCAGGTGTAATGGTTCCGGCAATGATGCCTCAGCCTTCGAATTACGTATTAGTTTCTATTATGCTCATGCCAACTTCCTACTATATAAGAGGGATTTTAAACCCAAAGTAACGAAAAGGTTCATAACTGGTAGACTATAAAGGTGTTTTTGTTAAGAAAAGCCATATATTTATTTTTTACTTCAGACCCAGACTACAGACTACGGAGGAGAAGTGTAATAACTTAAACCATTTGCGGTCTCGGAATTCCCCGGGGCTACTGCAGTGTATTTGCTTTCCTCCAGCGTTATAACCTCCAGCGCTTTCATTGTTCACGTACAACAAATTGGAAGTTCATGCGGAGCTCATCCCTAGCTACACATGTATTATACATAGGCAGTAAAAGAGCCTCATAGATGGAACATATCCACCTGTTTCTATTATATCTTCCCTATTAAGTCATTATTAATCGAGAAAAAACTATGGGCGGATGGAGCTGACTGAGAGAAGGGCCTATCTTATCAACATGGTTGCAACAATGAGCCTCTCAAAATCCTATATCTTGTACACAAGAGCCTCTCAAAATCCTATATCTTGTTGTATACAAGTAACTTTTATTAGTAGGAAGAATAATGACCCGGATGATCGTAAAACGAAAAAGTTGGTTCCAGTCAACTAATCTTGGAGTAAGTGTTGCTCTTGTAATTGCTTCGAGTGTGTATAAGGAGGGAGGTGTTGTTTTTCTAGCTTCTCCAGAGTTTCCACAGGACTTATGGGTAATAAAAAAAAGAATTTCATATCGCACTCTGACTCCTCTTCTATTTTACTATCTTGGACAAGGGAAAGAAAAAAGAAAGGAGGAAGGGAAGTTGGGTGGAAAATGGTGAAATTCATCAAGCGGCAGTAATGTTGATGGTGTTTATTTCCGATTTGATTACAATCCCTTGAGATTTCATGGAACATAAATCTAATATTTTTAGAGATGCTTGTATATGCATTATTGTGTAGTACATAAGTGCATAGGGAAAACCCGGGTTGAGTGTAGATTTGGCGGAAGTTTCACACACGTGGGAAGGCATATATCTTTACACTCTTCGCACGTTCCTTCACAAACTCAGCTTCTGGAGTGTGTGTGTTCCGGAATGCGTGTAACCAAGATATGCCACAAAGTGTTTGCTTTCTCTTGGCGTAGGTTTCGAATGAAAGAGCAAATGCTTTTTATAAATACATATTGTATGGTTGAACACGCGTACAGAGGAAAGTCCGGAAGGAAAAAGCGGATTTTCCAGAGATTCACTCTCACTCTACCCTTTCATGGAGAGATAGAAGAGCAGAGATTTTCGGAAGATCAGAGAAGTGTGACAAGGGAAGGTGATATTTATGGGTTGAGAGAGGGAATGGAAATGAAATTATTGTCTACCTGTAGCGTGGCAGTGCCGGTGCGTGCTGGAATCCCAGAGTCCGTAGCAACAATACGGAAATAGTGAACATCCATTTTTTCTCTATCCAATTTATCAACAGTAGAAATAATTCCGGACTTGGAGTCCAAACTGAAGAATTGCTGAGACCTCGCATCCAAAAGGGAAGTCATGGAGTAAGTCAAGGGTGAATTCTCCGGATCCACCGCACTGATTGTAGTGACAGTTATACCCGGCGGTTGTTCCTCCGGCACCGATGCAATGTACATAGTTTGCTCAAAGAATGGAGCTTGATTTCGCATTTCACGTCTCATTCGATGAATCGGATGATATTCCATGATTGAATTACTTCCACTTGACGAGGCCCCCACACTTCCCCCACTACCCGCAATGGCACTTCCATCAAAACGATGAATAATAAAATGAACGAGCTGATCCCAAGACATGACTGCTTTGTCTGAAGAGTGACTCGCACTGGACATCGGAGAACATTGTAAATGCAGGAGGATCTGAATCGTTTGAACATTCTCAAAGAGACACCAGTCCGCCCGGAGAACCAAGTCCCCCGTTGAGGACTCAATAGCAAAGAAATGATCATTGCTCACAACACTGGCAGTAGTATGGCAACCTGAACGAACACTAGCGGGAAGGAAATCATGGATGTTGGTCAACTTCTCCGAGGAATGATGACAGAAGTGACCCTCCACTGGAAATGACACATAGATATCATCCACGGACCGGGTTAAATGCTGAGTATCCGATGAACTTGTAGACTTTCCTCCAGCCTCTTGTACTTTATTCACCTTATCAAAATTATTATTACAGTCGGAACTGCTGGACGACCTGGGTTGAGTAATGATTGTAAGCGGGAAGGATATGTAATCAAAATATGTACAGATTTCCACCGACTCAAAGTCCCGTCCACAATCAATCGAAGAACTGCTATTATTCTTGATGATGTGGGGATGAGCAATGATGTCAATATACACGAGGAAGGAACTGGGATAGGTCTGACTACTCACACAGGAATTACCATTCCTTGAGAAGGATCTTTTCCACCGGAGCTTCCCATCCTTATCAAGGTGAACCAGCCGATGGACCCAGGCTTGAGTCTTATGATGTGAGATTCGGTACGAATAATAATCTTTCCGAAGGTTTTGCTCTGATTGCTCCTGCTCTTCATCTTTTATTTGTGGGCTCAACGTGAAAACACTTGGGTGTTGCTTCTCTTTGGCGATTTTTATCTGAGCATCGAAGAGGATCCATCCTTCAGGTCTGTTATGGTCTGTGACTACTACGAAACACTCACCGGGAAGGGTCCCAATAATCAGGGTTAGTAGGAGGAAATACTTGGTGAGGAGACTTAAATGTTTAAAGGAGCTCCCTCCGGATGAACTTCCGCACATCCTGGATACTCCTATACTTGAAGCTTTCCTCTAATTAAAGTTACACACTTTATTGACTCACATTTTGGAAAAAAATTCTGCCCTTTTATTATAAAGGTAATTGTTCAACTAATCCAACTCATTATAATCACAACACTCACGAGTGTTAGTAGAGTTGTTGCAGTTAGAGGTAACAAAAGCCTGTTCACTCGCCATGAGATGAGATTTTCTTGTTGGAGGTACGGAGACGAGTCTTATAGGCACTACACACACAAGCTCTTGACTTGAGTCTGTTCACTTTTTGGTGAGTGTGCTGTTGTGGCTGAGTAACTCCTAACTTTTCGAGTTTTCCACAGGGACTGGTCAATAAACCGTGGGAATATCGCCCGAGGGCCGGGAGGTAGTCATGCAACAGCGATCGCCTACCTGTATATACACACACACAGACACAAACCATTTCTTATATAGTTACGTACATAGAAACAACGGCAGCCCCTGCCTAATAATATGCAATACGCAGAGACATAGAGACTCACACATACACGTTTTTACCGAAGGTAACCAAGTCTTTGTAAAAAGTGTTACTAAACATAACATAATCTGAGGTATGTTTTCATATACTATGTATACGAGTACACAGTATATACATACTTGTATGTATTTATATATGCGTAGTCAAAAGCTAGCATATTTTTTCCATGCCTTTTAAAAATACGAGAGAGCAGAGAGAGAGAGAGAGAGCTATTACATAGGAAAAGACCGACCAGGAGAGTAGCACTGGGTACCATTAAACAAAACCGTACACATACACACACTCATCCTCTATCATAACTTTACACACATATAGAGAGAGAGAGCCAAGGTGTAACGACGACTTTTGTCTGTTCCTTTTTTTCTCTCCTCCAAAGTATCTTCTTCTTTCTTGTAAAAATTCAATGGCAAGTTAATACTATAAAGGAATAGGAGGAGAACAGGTACTGAAGCGGTTACCTTTTTACTCCCTGTTCCATCAACTCGTGGTTGCTCTCTTCAGCTTCACTCCCAAAAACTATTTTCTATAACCGAATCCTTTTTTTGTCTTCTTCTTCTTCTTTTTGAGAGAAAGATTATTTTACTGATCCGTCCCAAATGTACTAGACCTGCGGCTTCTACTTTACTCTCGTTCTGATTCTCATTTACCCTATAATTAGAGTGTGTAGTTTGAAGATGCAAGTCTCCACAATGCACCACTCTACTGAGAATGAGCCCTGGTGCATACAACTGACTCGAAATCCGTTAATGTATGGATCTATGCCCAATTATAATTGGTGTACACACGCAACTTTAAGTAGTTTATTTTGTAATATGTACAACGGGTAGTTTATTGTTTGTCGCACACGTTATTCTACATTGTCTGAGTGTATTGAGTTCATACGTTGAAATATTTAGGTGTCCTTGTCTACATTGTAGGGATATGTATGATTGGTACGGTAAAACTTGTCAGAGTGTGTAGAAATTGTATTCTCTCGGAAAGGTCCAGGTATAAATAAGGAAGAGAGGAGGAATCTCCTGGTGCCCCAAAAAATTATCATGTGAATGCGAAGGCAGAAGAATTGAGAAGGAAGGGGAAAGGATGAGAGTTTGGTATAAAAGTAACACCTCGGCACTCGGGTAGAAGTCTCTTGTACGGAGTCCCGACCCACACTGTAAAAGTACAAGACAAGACAAGTAATTTTCCTCCCCTCTTGGTCTACTTCAAGAGCTGTAGCATATTTTCTCTCTTAGATTCTACGGTCGTCAGGGTTTTATTCCCGACTCTCTCTCTCTCTCTAACTCTCTCGGCTCTCTCTAGTTTCGTTCTTACTACACTTAAGCATGGTTTTCTCCTCACTCCCGTAGATATATATATATATATATATGTTCATGAAGCAAATTCAAGCGAGGCTCATCGATCCGTCATGGATGAATCATCCAAATTCTTAGTATGTACGCGTTGCCTCCCATGTACAACCACCACCATTGCCACCACCACCACCACCACCGCTACTACTTCCCCTTCCTCCAGCCCCAGTTCAACCCATGTGAATACTTATATGAGAGTTAGTGCCAGTCACAATGCTCCTAGTTGGTTCTACACACGGAAATTATACCGGTGCCCATCTGCCCCGATCTACCTCCTCCTCCGCACATTTTCCCATATGTACCGGCATGTATCAAACCGGAGGTAAAACTACGCGTTTATTTAATGTGCCCGAAACAAAGTATGTACATTCCAGAAGGAGTGAGCTTGTCGCTGTAATAGCTTGTGATAGTAGTAGTAGTTTTTCTATAGTCACACCAGTTCGTATGTGTGTGTGTGTGTGGAGGGAATATGGGATATGTGACAAGACATATCATAGACTCAGGACACAAGCAGCAAACCTCCCTGTGTTAGTACTTCTACTTTCCCAATTTTCGGATTTATCTTGAACCAACAACTTTTGGAGGAAGGTTGACGAGGGGGTTGGTTGGGATTGCCGGAGAGCGAAAGACGGAAGTAAATTTCTTTTTCACTTGATATCATCCAAAAAGGGGAATGAAGTCTATTGCCATTGAGGAGAGTTCCTATACCCAAACAGAGATCTCCCATGGATTTACTCCGGTAAATGCACCCAGAGAATGCACTCCAATTTGGACTCTGTTTCAAGAAATAAAATATGATGGATGGAAATTGTCCCTTCTATACTTCACCATTCTCCTCTCATGTTTAGATCTGATGAGCACGGGGTGAGTTTTTAGCATCCAATACTGTAAAATTTCATGGTGGTTTATTTCCCCGTGAATTTCTATAGCTTCCTCAATGCTACTCCTTTATAAGCTCCTTCCTCTCTTCTCTTCTTGCATGTTTCAGGGAACAGGAACAACTTACTAATATGGAAACTTCTTCCCACAGAGGATCTCTACCCCTACTCTTGAATAACTTCATTGGCAGTGAATTTCCTCGTGGTTCAATGCAAGCAATCGTCTGATAATAACGATCGCTGGATCTGCCGATGAGAGAGATCCCTTAGTGTTTCCCAAAGGACACACAGCCTGAAAAAGTCGTAAAAGACTGAATTTTCCTTCTCGTAGAATAAACTTTGTTTCCCTAATGCAGTGGATACGTAATACAGAACACACAGGTAAATACATACAATGTACACACATAATTCCATACATACTTTTTTTGAATGTGTGGCAGAAGAATATTTTTATGCCTACATAATTACGTATGTATAGAACGTGGAAATGCCTTTTGGCATGTGTCGGTAACAAGGGGACCCGTTACAGCAATAGAATAAATCCATTGAAACATGCATGGGCAAGTGTGAATTGTCATAATGCTATACGCTCACAGGTATTATGACAGTTTTAAAATTCTCTATTCTATATACATTGTACACATGAAGAATTATGTATGATCCATTGACAGGTAAAGGTAGGAGGATATTACTATGAGGAGTGTCTCATTAAAATAATTACGTCGTGGGTGTTGTCAAATAATGTAACCGTGTGCAATGGAATGGAACCAAGGAATTGAGACTTCATCGAAGAATTCTTCATGCATCGTTCCCCTGCTACCTTTTGTCTAATTAATCCTAATTAGCCTTCAAATTGAGACTCGTAGGGAAATGCACTGAATTTATAAATAGGGAACCGTTAATGTAGGAAAGTCTATATGACAATACACCAAAAGCAATATTACACTCTCATGCTAATCCCACATTATCTATACAGTGTTGTAGAAAATACATATGGGCAAAGTAATGTATGACTAGTAAAATAATGCAATGGGACGACTCAAGTGCTTACAGAATGAGATGTGAATTTTAAGTAGTGAAAATTGTAAGGATGTGAAATATGTGTGTGTGTGT
>JAQFXU010000743.1:0-42134 GCA_034693705.1 Spatulosminthurus flaviceps
AAACTGAATTGAAATTCCTCTGAACCAAATTGAACTGAACTGAACTGAACCGAAAATTTTCAGTTCTGAACTGAACCAATCCGACCACTATTTTCGACTGTATGGTAGTAGTAGGACTCCTTAGGGAATACATGTATGCTGTATGATTTGAGTGACAAGTGATGACAGGGAGAATGTGGACCTAATGCATTTCTTTTTGAGGACCTGCCTTTTCTTTGAATTACTCCCAGCTATAAGGTTACCGTGTAAAATGTGGCTGACACTTGACTTTTAGGAGGAATATTCTATCTCTCTGGGCTCCTTAGCTACAACATGACTTGGGATTCTTGCATAGTTTTGTATTTCAAAGTGTATGTACCTATCCTCTCGTGGCTAGATTTTTTGATGACGGGGAAATTTGAAAGGGATAAAGACATGTTATTATGGTGATTGTTATTTGTCAGAGAGGGGAAGAGGAAGGGAGGATATTATTTTGCTGAAATTATTCAAGGTGGGTTACATATAACAAGGAGTTTTTGTGGAAATATGATTTTTCTGTCTGTCCATAATGTACAGTAAAGCGGCTGTAAATCCCGTATTCTCTTTGAAAGTTTTTTAGGAAATTATGTAAATGTTATGAATAACATCTATATTATCGGGAGGAACTTACAAGTCTCAAAGGTTGCATCCTCATCATGATTACTTTAAAGGGAATTGTTTAAAAGCTAGACGAGTAATAATGATTGGTGACTATGAAGGTTCCTTATTTTTTATGCTAAATAAATTCCATATATATTGAAGTGTAAAGAGTACGGGTAAAGTGTTAGGTGCTGAAAAGCTATATCTTTGACTGCTTGTTAAGGTTGCGTGTAAGCCTGTCATATTCATATTCATGTGGGATGACGGAATATTTCTAAAGGCGCTCTGACAGTTTTCTATGTTTGTGGGGAGTATTTATTACGGAAGATGCAAAATGGTTTTTAACGGATGTTGAGTTATGTGTACATTTTGCTCATAAGTTATACGTTGGAGATGAGATTTACGTGGAGTTTTTGTGTTGAAGTGGTTGCGGAAAAAAATTAAAGTAGACGCGGTTATTATTACTGGTAGTAGAACAACTATCATTACAACTACTATTGTTATTTGGAAAAAATGTATTGGAGACGAAGGCTGTCTCTTTTCTCTATGTGTAGTGGAAATAAAAGGGAGCCTTTTCACGCTTGGTAACTTGTCGTTCGTCCTCCTGCGTAATAATTTTTGCTGAATCTACCTATGCAGACGTACTTCTCCCTTCCAACTCCATGGAGTTTTTAATGTCTGTGAAAATGTAATTTAAAATGACTTACTTCCTGTTTATACGTGCATGATGAATTGTATGTCCAAGAAGATTAATTTGCATTAGATGTGTATTATATGCTGGGACATTTCCAGGAAAATTAAAATCTTAATTAGACAGAAAAAATATGAGGAGTCGCACAGTCTGAGGGACGTAGTTTCTCATTTACAGATGCACGGACATGTAAAAGTATGTCTCATCATCAGAAGCTATTAAAATGGTGGAAACAATTTTTTCTTGTACCTTCCATGCCGGGAGGCGGCTGGATGCTGGATGAACATGAATGTTAACAAAAGAGGAAAAGAAAGTGACACACAACTGGAGAGCATTTTTCAAATTCGTAAAATTTTCCATTAATATTATAAATTAAATTTTGAAAGTATACTTCATAGGGACAATTTATGTAATTAAAATGGAAAAAATGTAGAAGTAACATTAATCAAGGATGATTTCGGTTCATGGGATGCGCAAACAGAATAATAACATGTTACTGTTGGAGAAGAGCAAGTAATTATTTTTGTGCACAATTGGGAGAGGTGGAAGATTTTTAAATTGGAATAGTATGTTGAAAAAGTTTTGTGACTAACTGGGCATAAAAGCAGAAGATTGTGACTTGAATAAAAAAGGAGGTTTTCTTTTTTGTTGGTCGTCTCTGCTTCTGGTTTCTGGCGTACAGAAATTGATGTTAGAGTAATCAGAAATGTTGGTTAAAAAATCAGAGGAAATTGGTGTGACAGAGAGTTGTGAGGGAGAAACGGAGAGAGACAGAATTAAAAGCCGGAGGTAAAAATCCTACCGTTTATCTCTACTGCTAGAGCGTTGACGAGGCTAAGGTTTTTGGAAGTAGACCAATATCAACATTGATTTTTCATTATACTCGCATGACAGTCTCCGTGTTGTTCCCGCTAACTCTTCTCGCTTGCATATCCACTCCCTGGAAAAAAGTGAAAAGAAAACCATTTGCCAAAAAGGGGTAAACTTTGCATCCACCTCCTGTTTTTCACGTTTACAATTAGCTATGTGCGTTCGTAACTATATATATTTGCGTACACTAAGAGTCGAACCTTGTTTTTCTTGACTTCTCCTTTTTTTACTCTTAACTTTTCATGAAGAGCTTACTCCTTTACACATTTCCTCTTCAAGTAAAGTTAAACCGTCCCTGCGGGTGAACTCATGTTACTATCCATGGTCTCGATAACATTCTCTCCTGCTCTCCAACTTTGCCTTGAGTATAGACAGGCAACATTTATTTATTGACGAAATATTGAGTAGGCCACGCTTACAAGTAAAGTGTTCTTCTCCTTTCAACTCCTCCAAGGCTAGAAAGTCTTCTAAATAAGTTCATTATCTCTTGTCTTTGTCCTTTATATGTATCTTGCCTAATTCTCTGTGGGTTTGAATATTCTATTAAATTGTGAGGGTGTATACTTTGAAATGGAATAAATGATTCTTGTATTTTATGCTACAACGTGTTCATCTCCATTTGCTCATAATAATAATTGTTACTCTGAAGGAAATAATTCATGTAGTGTACGTGATGTTCTTGTGGTTGGGATTGAGGGGAGAACGTGGCTACCTATCTCAAGTTTTGACAATAGTACCTAAACTTTGGTGATTTTATGCAAAATTGAACTAATGTTATGACATTTTAACAGCCGTAATGTGAGTAACATATAAAGTCTCGCTGTCTAGATGACACATGAAATGTCTACCAAAATCGATGAGACGGCGGGAGTTTCAGGGTCAGCTGTGGCGTCCTATGTTTTAGTTAGGAACTGTGCGAACGAACTTGGTTTTTAAATTTCTTACTGGAACTATATACATTTGTAACCTTCCATTTGGCGAAGAATGTAAACCTATATTTAGATAACTGCTGTATAATGAAAGGAACTGCTACATAGCCACTTACTGGACTGACTGTCTATAATATGGTATAGTCGGCATGGAACATAACGGAATAGGCACAGGTACAGTAGTAAATGGTTTGTCTTTGGGAGAATACGAGTCACCCATCAAGTCAAGGTTAGGAAGTGGCTTGAGGACGTTACATGACCGTTCTGTTTCCGGAAATTGAATTGATGTAAGTTCAGAAAGAAGTTTCCTCTTGCAATGATTGTATTGTAGGTTGCAAGTACCAGATGCAGGGACTAGAATCTTCCTATCCGGTTGAACTGCTCCCGAATTACAGAATGTATATCAAGTATGCCAATATAGCTGTGTAGCGTATCAGCGTATGAGAAGATAAAAAGTTTCTATGTAAAAGCGAAGACTTGGTTTTTGCTAGAAAAGTATCCATAAAATGGTAGAGAGAGAAAAAAAGAAAGAGAGAGAAGCAATAAAGTTAAGTAGGATTCGATCGACAGAAAAAAATAGTTTCATACCCCAACTACTCAGCATGTATACCCAGGCTAGGGTACCTATACATGATAGCAATGTATAGAATGGCAGATTCTGGAGTAATGGCGAGGCATTTCCAAGAGGTGCTTGCCACTACCGTCTTGAACCTTAGCATCTATGCATGCTTTTTTAGGATCTATGGAACTGCACTGAGCAGAGCAGAATATAGTTCTATATATATACAAGGCAGTACCTTGTATAAAGCTCTCGTCTAGAACCGATAGATTGAATAGATTCAGATACTTAATGTTGCTGTTGCTGTCTTCCACTGATACGACTGCTTCAACCGGCGGTAAAGTAGTAGCTTATTGGAAGCACTTATTTTGTAATAATCTCATCCTTGAGTGAAAGCTAGAGGAAATACTACAAGTGGTGATACTATATTGCTATTAGAAAAGTAGTTGTATGCATTAACATATGCACAGTAAGTATAAGCTCTCGTAGATTGTAATTCAAGGGGATAGGATGAAGAAGATTACTAGAATTTCAATTGTTCAAGTTTTAGGTGATACACATTCACCTATGTGTACATAATGATAGGCATCTATACATGTTTAGATACATATTTAGTATGGGAACGACTGTATGGATTGGATGGAAAAGGAGATGGATGGTTATGAAACTGCGGCAGCCGAGATCTTATGTACAGGAGTGGGACGAATCCCTACGACTGTGGAATGTTGGTAATTCTAATGTAAGTAATTTTAGTGTGTGTAATGTCGGCTCCACATGCTTTCTCAAGTGTTTTATTTTATTTTTACGGTTACGACTCTACCTTTTCCTTGTTATTGACCGTCGTCATACCACTGTGGGACTCTTTTGTGTATGTAGGTTGAAAGTAGAGTTCGGGTAGGGGCGTAAAATAAAAATACTTCGGAATAGGGTTGAGGAGTCTTCATCTTTTACTATCGCTGATTTTTCTTCCTCCTTCCATATTATTTCCCATTGCGGTTATATAGGTATGCACAAGAGTTTGCATATGTCAGTGATATTTTTATTTTACGAGCAAGACTTTGAATAAATTCGATTTCTTTTCACCCGTGTAGCGCTACTTCAGTACAGATACAAAACATGCAGTCATGGGGATAGAAGAAGCCCTGCCATAATTTGGTGTTGGAACGGTACATAAAAAGGCCAATGTGAACATCAATCTTTTCTGTCGGAGATTCACTAGAGTGTTTTAATGGCATTCTCTTTTGTAATGTTTTTCTTCCTCTTACCTTAATTTATCTTTTCACTCCCCTCGTTTTGCTCAGAAAGGGAAGAGCACTTTTCATCCGTTGTTTTTTGGGGCGGGGTGGGGGGCAAGAAACAACTCCAATAAAATTATTTGCATTGCATGGTAACTTAACTAAATCAAAATTCAAATTCTATGGTCTTTCTATTTTTGACACGTAGGATTTTAGCTTAAATTAATCAAAGTTCGCTTACGCAAGCTGTTGCTATTTATTTTGACGGAAGCTGATAACAACGCCAACCACAGTCGGTTGAGTGGAGGAAATGTAATTATGGATCAGTGGCATTGAGCAAATTTGCATTAAACGATTAATGTAGGTCAATTAGTTATCATGGTTTTTAAAGGGTCGTGGCTTGAGGTCATGCTCAAGCTAAAACACGTATACCTTAGTAGGAACTGCAATTTGGAGCATTTGTGTTGTTCGAAGCAATAGGCGGAGTTATTGCAATTCTAACATCTCCGTTGACCTTTCAATCAACTGTGAGTTTCTTCAGTCAGGACACAAGTTTATGTCAAGCGTTAAAAATTATCTGCAGAGTAAAATTATTAATTGAAGGAAAATAGAGTGACAGAGGACTAGTAGCTATTACTTTAATGACTTGATTAAATCAAAACTTGGATGCTTTGATCTCTCGCTGTTGTTCCACTTTATTTTAGGCACATAAAAGTTTCCAAATAACTTTTTTATTGACATTTATTATCGTATGTTATAAGGTCATGGGAGAGTATTCACGTTGAATTTCTAATAGACAAAGCATAGATACTAAATGTCTGAAGAATCACATATGGAACAGTCGTGAAGGGAAGAGATTGTAATATTCTGGCGTGTATGCATACCTTTGTAATGCAGCTGTATCAGTTATCAGGGAAATTGCACTTGAAATTTGACGTTGATTGACATTGAGATTTGTCGAAAGTATACACACGATGAAAGGGAAGATGATTACAAGTAAATTGAACCCCTACCATGTACCATCTAATTTTAGGCAATCCTTGAACTTGACGAAATGATTTTATGCGGCTCAGACAACATGTTATTGCACCGCACTGGAATACTGGATGAACATATATGTATGTAAAAATATTACTTGGCAATTCTAATCCCAGATTGACCAATAGTCTAGAGGCACCTATGCATGTGTGTAACTTTATTACTAAAGAGACGCAATTGTCCCAGAACTTGTCTTTCCTAAAGTCACGAGCATGGTGAGACATTAGACGCACTACCCAGTCGCATGATCTATGATTGATCCTGTAAGTTATCGAATCAATTTGTCATCCTACAAATTTTGTCTTGTGGTTCAACTTTTTCTTTGGATATTTCCAAACGTATCTTCTCTGATAAAGGGTTACATTGAACTTTGTTCTCTAAAACGATACACAAGCTCAGTGTAAACGATTTAAAGTCGCCGTTTTTGTTTTGATCCAGAAAAATTCTGCATACTTCTTCTTGTTGCTAGCTAGTGGTTGCGCGTTGGGAAGCGTGAGAACGAAAGTGAAAAACCTTAGGAGTGGGAATTGCGTAATGAATTTTTTTTTAGTTTATATCAAGAAGAGTCAGTTTCTGTGGAACTTTATACATGTACAATGTTTCTTTATTATATTTATGTTGTCTTGTTAAGAAACGGATGGGGATGGATGTTGGGTATGTAAGTACATTCATTTAATGAAGGCATAGAGTGAGGCAGTTATTCCTATATTCCGTAGGTTACAGTTCAGTTAAAAGGAATGAGATGCTATTGTGTTATAAATTGAGCTGTAAATTTCATGGTCAAAATTTCATTCTCCCTGGAATCAGCAGCAGCAATTACAATAATGGTTTGAGCATGACATGGGATTCTATTAAGTATAATAGAGCAGTGCGTGGAGGTAGGAGCTATCCTGATTAAATTGAAGAATGAACTGATGTTATGTCTGCCTGTCCGTGTATGTAAATTTATGTCGGTACAAGTGTTTTGTAAGCTATGTACATTGATGTTAGCACGGTTTAACATGCATGGGTATAGGTGTATAGGTGGGTCGGTTGTAAGGTAATGATAGTGCTAAGGCTTGCCGTTTTCCTTTCTCGCTATGGCATCATGAAATGAAAGAATGTTCCATAAGAGATTGACTGAATGAGTTATTTTATCTTGAAAGTGTAAAGCTTCTCACGGCTTCCATTCCAATCCATCATCATTAAATACACACTGATCGTGAGTTCAAATACGGACAAAGTCTTTGTTGGAAGTTCTCTCTGGACATTTGAGTATTTGAGCGTTGGATTTTCTAGTTGATCGAATCTAATTTTAAATTCTCGTTGGCTTAATTCATTGGTCAATCATTTCTTATCTTTCAAAGATTTCCTCTCCGTTTGATAGGAGAATGTGAGAATGTCTAGCCTTTGATTATAATACAGGAGAGGAGCTCCAGCAGCCGTGGTTGGTTAGAGGTTCACACTTGGAACTATTAGAGGACTTTTTTTTTCTCAACAAATAATGAGGTGTCAGTTACAGTCTTCACAAAGCAATGCATTGCTTTATATGGAAGCGTTTAGAATTGAATGAAAGGAACTTCTTCTTGCCCTTGCGAGATGAGTTCCACTGACTGCAAGATTTAAAAAGTGTTTGATCATCCGCACTGGATTTTGGGCTTTTCTTCATAACCAATGCAAATTTATGGGAGGGCGTGTTGGATTTGGGTTATTTTACACCGTCAGTTGGCTTTCAAGATAGGATAGCCTGGATTGATTGGAGATGCAATTGCTACTGCTCCATATTTTAA
Organism: Spatulosminthurus flaviceps; assembly: GCA_034693705.1. Lineage (NCBI taxonomy): Eukaryota > Metazoa > Arthropoda > Collembola > Symphypleona > Sminthuridae > Spatulosminthurus > Spatulosminthurus flaviceps. The sequence goes on from JAQFXU010000743.1 coordinate 7,710, forward strand.
AACTGTGAAACTCTCAGGCCATTCATCATTTAACTATATAGGAGCGTCTGGTATTTTAAATTTGCTTTTGACCAGTCTAACATTTTTATCATGGAATTTAACACCTACGTAAGATTCAGCCAATTGTTACTGGTATTAAGTATATGGATTGCAAATTTTCCATTCTTATAGGGTGTAATTAAAGCAAAATATTTTTCTTTTGGGCTACTGCAAAGTGTAATAAAGCTAAGCTCAGCTTTTTCAGTATCTAGTGTGAAGGAACTTCAATTTAAATGAAGGGTGGTACAGTATTATACATTCCTCTCTAAATGTCCTTCGTTCAAATAATCAGGAGAGAAGAAACTTTCGCAGGAAGGTAATCCCAAAAGCTGCATACTGTAGAACTGGCTTAGACTGTACTCTAAATGCATTCCATTTTTGGACGACTGCGTGCAGATAATAAATATAGCATTTGTATGTAGAAATTCGTCGCTGTGGTGCTATTGTAATGCATTCAAAGAGCTATCTAGAACATCACCGCTGACTCTTTGTGCTGTGATCTGGTGATGGTTATTGAAGGTATATTGAAATCTAGTTTAACACTAAATGTTCTTGTACTTATATGTATTAGAACTTATATGTATTCAGTAATAGTAATCTTATGACAGATATGGGAGTGAAATGGTGTGGCTACCGTTTACACGTGTAGCGTGGTTTTTGAAATGCATAATAAAAGGTGCATGTATTGCGTCATTATAAATGCATGTGTATGTGTACTATTTTGGCGTGGCTGGCGCTAGTAAAAGCGTTTTCTGATCTGTACTTAAATGCCGACTGGTAATGGACATTTTAGTGCTTGATGCAGCCATTGCTCTGTAGTAGTAGTAGCAATTCTGCAGACCCATTTCCTTAACTTTTTTCTATTTTAATTACTGTATACATGATTACCTCTTTGTCTTCTTACGTGCGGCCTCTGTGTGGAAGTTAAGGCACACCGTGTTCTTTTTCCTGCGCTATACTTATGTACTGGGATTAATTTTATTTAGCTTAACTCTACAGGTTGTTGTGTTAGTAGCAATATAAATATGCATGGAATTTATACGTGAAGCCGTATGACCGGAGTAATAATTTAATATAATGGTAATTATATTCAGTTTTCGAAGAGCGACATAAACAACAATTTTACAGAAGCAAGGCATGCTTTCACATAATTCAAGGTAACTTAAAATAAAAATGGGAGATCCCAAAGTCATGTGGACATGCAATGGGAATCTGAATCATGATAGAGTCTTCCAGCAAAGAAATAGTAGTAATTAATTGCTCGGACGAAAAAAAAAGAAACATTTTCCTCATCTTCGTCTTCGCTATGAATGCCGATATGCATAGCTGTGTATGGTAGTTTTCGACACCCAGATAAATTTGGTGTGTGAAATCACATATTACCTGCTAACATGTAGGGAGGAGTTGAAGGAAAATGAAATCATTTTCTTAGAATTCATTAGTATACATGCGGATTTACAGATAAGAAACTGGTCTTGTGTAGCCAATACAATATATTTGGGTAATTTGCACACACATTGCGTAAAAATAATATTCTGAGAAAAGTTTGCATGTGTTTATGCATTACAGGGTGTGTTGACTGTATGTGTAAACCATATTGAAACTATCCTGGAAAAACAGAGCTTGCATAACTGGCTAAAGTTATTTTTTTTACGAATCTCTCTAATAGAGAATCTCTATTTTATTGTGATCTCTTTGACACCATTTACTTCATTATAAGACCATTATTTTCTACTTACTATAAAACGATGGCACTGTTCCTCAGTTCTGATTTAATTTTTTAGTGATTGGAAACGCTGAAAAAAACTAAATCGTTTTGAAGTCACGCCACCGCCCAACCAGCGGAAATAAACTATTCTAATTTTTTGCAATGCTTGTATCAGATTCGGCCGACTTAATTGATCAGATTTTATGACCCCACCGTGGTAAAATATAGTTCCAGAATTTTAAAACCAGCGTTCATATACAATGTTAACACCCTTTAGAATTTGAAGTAGTAGTTAAAAGTTGAAGTATTTTCTGAGAGTAGTGTGAGAGTGGATGGAAGAATGCAAGTTCATTTTTTATTCTCTCTTTACCCATGTTAAAGTATGTACATAAAACATTACATTGCAGATGCCAGATCCTTGGGATGAGGATGATAGCCTTTTTTATCCATCCAAAAGAGTCAAGAAAGATAGTTTGTTGGGATGTGATGAGTTTAAAATGGAGGAACTTGTGCTGGATCATGGGTATTTTTTGTGATTATTGACCTTTCGGAGAGATAAATGCAGCTGAGAGTTGTTGATGTGTTATGGAGAATTTATCGTGCCATTATAAAAAGCTTGGCTGTACATTGTAATTCCTCTCTGTTTAGAATGTTTTTCAATGCTTACCCTATATACATGCTCCTACACGAAGTTATTTCCTCTTGTGGTAAAGTTTTCATGGAACCTTAATGCATTCGCAAACATAGGATTTGATGGATATCTTGAGTGTTGTGAGTGAGAGTCAGTTGACATGAGAAACTACCACTCACCACACCGTACATCAATGGGAACTATGTGGGAAAATTCTACTAATCTTTTCAAAAGCATTTTCAATACTCACATGCGCATACATTGGATTAAGTGAATATGAAAGTACGTGTGTGCCTGACTCCAGAGTCACACCAAGGAATTGGAGAAAAGTTTGCACAGCTTTTTGAAAACAAATTCCTGGAGTTCTAGCAGCCACAGCTCCGATGAACACCATTCTTTCACGTGAAAAGTTTCTGGAAATACTCAAGCTATGTGGTCATTTATGTACTATGTACTGTATTCATAATGCTGGGATGAATTAGAAAATCAAGAGTAATTAGTGTTGGAAACTAGTTGTTCTGGGTAATTAGAAATTAAAACTTTTTTCATGAAGAATGTACTACGTATGAACATGAACTATGAAGTTAGAAGGGATTCGAGCAATTATTATTTTATATTGTGAATTACGAATTTATTATAAGATTTTACTGGGATATATGTAGTATATATTGTATATACATGTATCATTGCGGCTGATGGGACTGGTCTGGAAACTTTTGATATTTTAATTAACAGTGATGTGATTTGAGCGCATGAACTGTGGGAAATGTGTTATTAACACGCGGATATATGATTTCAACTAGAAATTTGATAGGAATGTACGAATCCGAACAAATGTTAGAGGAAACGAGCATTTACACAAATGTGGTAAATATTCCGTTCAACTTGTAAATAAAAGATGGAATTAACTCGCCAATATCAATTTCAAATGATTATTGTGGTAAAATTATATTCCTATTATGGCAAATTACACAATTATTATGGCCTAAAATGGTTGAGTAACTATACCGCCGTACTGGGAACTAGAAGCCTAGAATTTTTTCTGGAATCGCAAACACTGCATATCGCCTATGTTTGTGTAATTATTTGTTAAAGTAAGTACATGTGGAAAGGTATGGGAGCTGGAAAGTAATTGGCTACTTCAATTTATACAAATAAAACACAAGGTCTAGTTAGTAGAAATTTATTTTGCGAGTTAGCACTATAGCGTGGAATATAATTGGAATTTGGCGAACTCTTGCTTCCAGTCCCTTAGCAAACCTTCTGTACTGATTGTGACTATTGTGAGCTTGGGACATAAACACATTTACATTCACGTAGAACTGAAGATTGTAAAGAATATTTTAGTTTTACATGTCTTGGTTATTATTTTTTAATAAGCAGATCATTGAATTCCTGTGAAGGACTGGCAGGATTAAATGTATGTACTATAGGGTTTCTACACTAAAAATGCTTATTTGTTCTTTGCCTCTCAACAAGAGTGAAATATGAGTAACTGCATATGTAATTTTTAATTTCACAAGGTTTCAGATGTATCATTTTCATGGCGTAGTGTTTGCTTCTCGAGTATAGTTTTTGCATGGTAGATGTGCAGATATGACATACGTAGAAACACGTGTATGCAGTTGCCAAGAGGGACATGTTTTGTCGAGGTCTGTGAGGGAGTGTGAAATTTATTCTAGTCATAACTTTGTAAGTTTGGTTGATTACGAAAGAAGTTGCAGTTTGAGTTTTGCAAATTATATAAATGTGTGTATTGAGTGAGTAAGTAGGAACGTAAACAGATAAATTTTCCTCTCCCTTCAGACGCAGAAGAGAAGAAATTAGGAGGCAGGAACCAGATAAGCTACAGGATATTTTGTTCGAGACATTTGAATGACGTTCTATTTTATGTAAACGAAATAATCTTGTCAATTCTGTCAAGTTTCCAGGTAAAAAGTTTCTGTTCTCTCCTGTTGTTCCTTTCTGCCAAAGCAATGTAGCATATTCACACTTTTCCTCGAGCTTGAGCCCATTCACTCAAGTCTGTTGAAAACTTTTGGAACTTATTGTAGAATTTATAACTCTTATGTCTTGTTATTAGTAGAAGTACATTGTGAATTTTATGTATGAGTCATGTGAATGGCACTTGCATACAAATAATGTGAAATGACAAAAGTTGCAAATTATATGGAGAAAAGGGGCCACATAGATGAAATAAGTTTCCAGTAGTACATGCCTATACAAAGTACCTTCCTACTTTTCTACCTCTTTTGTTTTATTTTGTACAGCTGACTTTTGCCAAGCGAAAGAAAAATAAAAACTGTTTTATATTTGGCAGGCTTTAGTTCTTTGAGGACTACTATATAGAAAGTGGAAGAGAGCGTGTAAAAGGGAAAGAGTTCAATGTATTTTTTTATGCCACACATAATAAGTTACGGCATTTCTCTGACTCTTGTGAGTTCTACCAGCATCCAGTGTATGCTGGAGTGTGGAAGTAGTATGTTATGCATCAGGAATCGAAGGGAGTTTGATATTTTGCTACTTTGCTGTAGCATATGGCTCCGACAATGAGACTCAAGTCTTGGTATTTGAGTACACCGGTACATGAGTGTTGATTCTTCGACTCACGAAACTTTTTGAAAATGCATGATAAAAGTTTAGGGCAAAGAGAAAAGCTGATTGAAATTGAATAGGAAGGAGGTAAAACTTACGAGGTGGACATTTGGTGAAGGTATTATTGGAAGGTGAATGGTAAACTAAATAGCAGCTAAAGTTTTGAGTTTTGCATGTGGCTTTCATAAACTTTACTACATGTTGGTTCACATTATATTATATTATTATATGTATAATGACAAGTATTGTAGCTATGAAACGAAATGTACTCGAAGTATTTCCATTCATCGTCTGTTTTGTGTTACTTGTCTATATCTCCCTCTCTCTTTCATCGGTATCACTTTGATATCGAGGGCGGTGGTGGTGGAAAAATCAAGAGCCATACAGATTGAAGATCATTTGAAACTTTTGGATCTAAAAATACGTACGAGGTTGTTTAATTTAGCGGCTAAATTAAACAGATCGTTACTATATAGTTTCTTGGAGTTTTAGAAGAAAAAATGACGTGCTAGAGGTAGCTCTAGCTTAATTTTGACTTGATTTGTATGCAGAAAGGGTATTCATGGAGTAAAGGCTTATATTTATGTCAAAATAATTTAACGATATACATACATATATTGAGTAACCTTCTCAAGCTGCGTTGCTTCTAGTGAGTTTGGCCTGTTTTGAAAAAAAAACCAATACAAGGGCAAGGATAAGGATTTATTAAAAAGCTGCGGATTTTCTCTACTTGTTTATGCTTGCTGGTTTTACTTTTTCTTAAAGTCGGTGTATTTGCATATAGTTTTGTGTAAATTGAAATATCTTCAAAGACCTTTTGGATTGAATTCTTCATTATATGTATGAAAGTATGAATATGTTGATAGTATATTGTTTGCTCTAAAAAAATTTTATATTTAAGAAAAAATTTCGTTTGAATACGTTGGATTTTTTGTGGGAATGTAAAAAGGTATGGAAGGAAAGTTTTATTTTTGATCGGAGTTTACGTGGAAAAAAATGAAGAAACAATCCTGTAACGCCCTGAAAGATCCATTTAGTATACAGTTCGTCGTGGATTTGGGTTTTCTTACAAGAAGAGCACGTGTCTCGCTAAGTAATCTAGAATTAGCTGGATAGGTTCAAGTTTAGTACTAGGAGGATGGTGAGGGTTTACAGTTGGTTCTTTATGAGTTGATCGTTTCACATAAGTTACGTTAGTGTAGGATGAAATGCCGAATTGAGTGACATTGGGAAACGTTCCAGCTAAAATTATATTGTAGAGTGCTGGTTTTTAACAGCTGCGGTTTAGGTTATTTTAGTATATATTAAATGTCATGGACTAACTCTTCATACAGGAATGGGTGAAACGTTACAAAATTGCAAGTGGATATTTACATGTGTGTATACTTATTTGTACTTATGTACTTCTCCTAGCATACTTGCTATTACCGTACCGGAACAGTATATTAAGTGTTTTGCAATTTGAACTTTATAAAGGAGTAGTACATTTATTTTTATGGCTTAACTTCAAAATTTAACTACATGCAATTGGAAAATGAACATTTTGTGAGGTACGCTTTTACATGCTAAATACAACTGTACATTTCTTGTTTCAAATTATTGCGAGTATACGTGTTTGTAAGTATGGATGTATACAAACATTTTAACATTTTCATTTTTAAAAAAAACTTGTAGACACGGGTAGCAGGACGGAATTTTCTAGCGGTTATTATTGATGCAATATTTTGCTGGATGAAATGTAATACTGAACTTTGGAAAATGGAATGCAGGGTAACATGAGGAATTAATCAAATTGCGTTTTACAGCAGGTCGTCATATGAAACCCAGACAAAATTATTTCACTATACAGTATTCCTTGCTCTATATGATATTGCATTGCAGCGGTGCAGTGCAAGAATATTTCTTTCAATTTCAGAACCATCCTGTGTGTGTGTGTAAACTTTTATATTGCAGTTGAATGTGTATGTATGTATGTAGCGTGAAATTAAGTTATGGAATTTACTCAGTTTTTCTGACTCAGAACTTGGCATGCGTACATAAATGCAATAAAATGACTTGCTAGTATGGATATGAGCAGTAAAATATTTGCTAATATTTTTATTAATGCAAAAGCTTGTTCGCCTGTGCTGACCGTATTTTTGTGTAAGTTTATTAAACTGGAAATGGAATCTCATATTTTGCAAATTCTGGATTGGTGCGAAGGATAGGAAAGAAAGAATTGAATTCATTTATGCATTTATATGCTGTCAATATGGAGTTCAGTGGATGAAAATATATATGAGACTAATAAATCATGGTTTCTATTTTACGGGTGTGTATTATAATAATATGTAGATGCTATTTTTACAGATATATTCACCTTCTGTAGAGAACGGTACGGAATGGTCATTTTCCCCGCATAAAGATGTATATATGGATATATATGTCATTTTTTACTGCATATTGTGTGCCATGCCTGATTGAGGTTCATGACTCATTTCTCTTGTAAAGTATCACATCTGCAGATGCTATTTACAAGCTATCCAGTTACATCGCGTGATTTCCATCATTACAAGACATGCTATTATAGAGCATGTTTGTTGTAGGTAGAGGCTGGCTAAAATATGCATGTAGTTTTATTGTTATTTGATTCGTCAAGTGAATATTGGCAATAAAATTTGATTTCATGACTTTTGCTCGCTCTACCATGGTGTTTGATATTTTGCAACTTCTCTGATTGCATTATGTACTTTTCATATGCTGTGATGTCCAGAAAAAATATATGCTGAGTTAATGCTGAGAAATTGAAATACACCAGGATATAGCTCGAGTAAAAATTAGAGCTGGAAAAGAATGAGAGATGGTATTACATGGGAGAAAATCAATTATTTGCCATAATATTTTTACTTCTAAGCTACAAGACAATAGTAATTGTTCATATGACTCACTTCATGGGAAATTTGTGCCACATGCACATAAATATATTTTATGCGATCAATTAAGCAAACTTTTTTGTATTTAGCATATAGCATAAAAATGTATGTATTCTAATTGTTCGGTAAATATTTGCTCGTAGATCTGACAAAGAGTGTGAAAGTTAATTAGGTTGATTCACATGCAGACTGTCTACTTGTCACTTTATTTCCCTTCCAAGTTTTAGGCTTGAGTTAGATAATTATTTATGTGTCAAATGCTGTGCATACAGTTGTGCTTCTGATGGGTAGGTACTTACATTTAGTAAAAATACGTGACAAGCCAATTAATTTTCAAAACTAATACACACAGTAGTTTTGCGACAAGCAATGGCGTCATTCTTATTGAATGAGCAAAATTGGATTAGCCAAATAGGAATCCATGGGTGGTTTTGTGAAAAATGGTAACACATACTCAATTTTTCGCTTATGTTTTCGCAAACGTTTTGTAATTATTAAGGATAATGTTCCCTAATCCAAAGACCTTGCCTTAATATGGTTTTAAGAACTTGCCCACATAGAGGAATAATTGAAATTCCACCCATACAGTTAGCATAGATAAATTTCGAGACATTAGTGCTATTTTCTATTTTAGTAGGTACACACATTGTAAGCAGACATTAACATCAGAACTGATGCAGGAAATGACGGTATTTCTTCAAAATGAGCTCTCTTGCATTTGTGGTAAATCTGTGTGCTCAGCTATGGCACGCGGAGCAGAGGCATGGAAATTTAATGTTTGGCATACCTATAGATATAGAAAAAATTAATTTTGCAGACGGATAGACGTCACGAAAATCCGTTACGAATGCAAATGTGTTTATAGACCGAACGTAAATCATGAGCATGAATTTTTTGTTTGGCTTGAAATTAATCTTCGAAAGAGATTAGTTATTCTCGTGTGGGTTCGCATATGGATGTAACCATGTATAAAAAGAGAGTTCATTCGAATCTTCAATATTCCGTATGCAAACTTATTTTTTGGTTCATTTCTCTCGACTCGACGGATATTATTTTTCATACAAGCATTATTATTGCTTCTTTAAATGGGAATTATAAATAGGATACTTGTTATTATTTTTGAGGGATTGAAGAGCACGCAGGAGGAAGGATTTTTGCTCTGGTCCTTTCCTCCATATGAACGAAACTCAATGTCTTCTGGATTATTATTTATGAAAGCGCAACTGCTATAGCTTAAATTTTACAAGCAAGGTAGGTTTGCCTTTATGTAGTGAACAGTAATAAGTATGGATCCAACATTAAGTATTACGTTTCTGTTTTACAAGCTGGAATTGATACCATGAGACCACACGAACACATTTTTTTGCAATTTAACAGACTTGTTTACATGTGGGTGCATAAAGTGATGCCAGCTTTGGAAGATGAGGGTGTGCTGGGGTATTTACCTCTTGTAGTATGAGAGAAGTAGTAATAAAAATTTCAGTTATGTCAGTTAATGCTATACTTTAATTAAAATTATTGAATGCCTCGTGCTTGTGATTTATTTGTGACTATCTGCCTCTCTCTCTCTCTCTCTCTCTCTTGATAATGTTCAATTTGAAAATCCTTCCATATGTAGATGATAAAGGAACATGCTTTTGTTTAAGTTAAGATCGTGAGGACTCGAGGATTTTTTAGGGTGTGAAATAAGGTTCATTGAGAGCAGAGGAAAAACGTGAAAATAAGAGAGCTGAGAGGTATCTGTCTGTAGATTTTTCATGTCAGATATCTTGTCTGGAATATGTGCAAAAACTACATCCTCAAGTACAATGATAGTTGAAGTAATTACATGCAGAGAAGAACTGTCTATTTTTAGTGGGATGTTGAAGAGCAGAATATTTTACACTTGAGAGACTTGCTGAAGATTCGTAGAGAGGAATTAGTAAGGAGTTCAAGGGTAGAATAGTTTTAGTTAAACATGTGACATGCAACTTGAAGAGAATCTTTAGGTTAACTGCATATTTTTTCTGTGATGTAACACCTCACAAATGCAATGTATGTAAAAATAAATTTAAAAAAAAGGAAAGCTATTGTGAAGTACTGAAGTAGTAAATAACGTGTATTCCGACTGTTCCCACGACTTTGATGATCCTTCTATTCCCATTTTAGGTTTGATAGTTTTACAATTTCTTTTGAAATTCAAAGGAGCGATTTTTTTTATATAACTTGAAGATTTAGGGCTCGATGGGAAAATATGAAAGATTAATGATATGAATGTGCAAATAAAAATTTACACATGAGATGAGATGAGAGAGAACTGGTGTCGAGTTTTATTTTTATTATTACTACTACAGCTGTGTATATTTAAATTGTCGTCTATAAAAGCAGTGCAAATTATCATCTTGGGCTGCATCTTCCCTCCATCGTGGGACCATGTACAGGATGAGAATGAAAAGATGAAGGTTCGTAATTCCTGATAAATTTTCAAGTATGTTTGTTGTTTCTTGTTCTTGACAGAAGTGTGAGCATTGTAACACTCTCTGGTCGTTTATGATGTGTAGGATTGGAATTTAGCAGGCCTTTTGCTACGCTTTGCAGAGGAACCCCTATGAACGTAATGTGCGATGGTTCTCTGTAAATTTTAGTCTCTTTCTGGGCATGATGTGTAAGTACGTACGTAGAGATAGTACTGCGGATTTGTGGGACTCATTTTATATGAGGACATAGAGCATTTGATATAATGTCTTTTTTCCCTTGGAGTTTCAGGATATTATATATGTACTTTTGTGCATATTTACTAGGCCGATAAAAAAGGTAAAAGAGATGTGAAATGGAAGGTTGTAAAAAGTTGTTGGAGGGCAGACAATTCTTCATCCAGTTTACTCTCTGACTTCCAAACAAAGTTTCGTTTACATTAGCCATCCATCCATTTACACTTGATGGTGTTCTCGATCTGTCTGCTCCGAGTCTCTCTGCTTCTCTGACGACGGCTATGCATGTATCATGTACTTTTGAAGCTTTGCTTTGGGTACAAGATTCCTTAGTTTTTTGAGAGTTCCTATGCAATAACTTCTTGAGAAGTTGTATGCTTATAATCTGCCCTGAGCACACTTGTATACGTATTTGGTATACACACATTACACACACAAACACATGGGTCTTCTTCCTTTTTTACTATTTGCATAGGAGAAATTTTGGTATTTTAAGCGCTAGCATAACATTTACACAGGCGTCATTCCATATTCATTGAGCATTTCTATGCAGTTTGTATAAATATATGTATGAATTGTACCGGGAAGTACCTTTTGTTAAATACGAGTTAGAACTCTTGCTGTATAGAAACTTACCTACAATACTGTTGTGCAGGTATTTTTACATGCTATATTTTCAAGTAAATACAAGAGGAAAGAGTATTATGGAATCTCTTGTGCTTCTCCAAGCTGAAAGGATGGAATTTAAGATGGAAATACACCATCAACTGCTATCAAGTATATGAGAGATGTGCGTACAAATGTATAACTATTACACAGTGGTGGGACTTATATGTGAATGAAAAGCAGATCCAGCTGAGAAAAGTTTTCTTGCTTTATATGTACTTATGGGTTCTTTTACTTATTCTTTTACTTTTATATAATATGCGAGAGGAGAAAAAGAGTGTAGAAATGATGTAGAACGAAGTTCGTCTTCTCCATAGTAGGACTCTCATAGGACAATCCTGGCAGCTCCTCTCCTCTGCCCCGCTTGCTGCTTCGTCTACTTCTTCATGGTCTTCTTGTTTCTTTCTCTCTCTCTCTCCTCTAGATTGTTTTGGTTCCGTAGGAGAGTATGGAGAAAAACAAAACAGTATTGTGGAAAAAAGAGAAATTTGAAATTCAAAAAGATTCAAAGAGGATTTTGATAGTGGTTTAAACTGAAAATATTATTTTTCTTTAGAAGAGATTCTACTACATATGCCTTAAAATGGTATTTGTGGAAGGCGTAAGAATGGGCGGAATAAAAGAATGCCGTGTGGAATTGCTTGAGCTGACTTGAATTCCTTTTCGTATCTGTAGAATTTTAGAATTTAATACATGCTCGTATATCTATCTATATACGTGATGGGATTTTTGTCCGTTAGTATATAGAAGTATATGGAAAAGAGGGCTTAGTAAAGCTTTTCAGTGAAATGCCGTATAATGTATATGTGGCTCTGCCTTCCCAAAGTGAGCTTATACCCTCCTCCCTTTAAATGTTCCATTCGACAAAGGTATTTTGTCACTTTTTTTTGCATCATCTGAAACTTTTTTGGTGAACTGGATGGAATTGTAGCGAGTCTTACATGTTGTTTGGTTGAAGTAATTCGAAGTTTCAATGCTTAAGAACATGTAGATAATTTAAGTAGCATGTCATGTATAACTTGGGATTGTATGTATGAACATATAGCTATGAGTCGGAGAAAAGTTGTGTATCATGGTGAATATGAGAAGTTAGGAGTAAATCGGTAGTATTAACAAGTGATGCTGAGCTGCAACTAATTTGGCATCTTAACTTTTCCCTCTCTGTGTCTCTCGCTCTCTCTCCCTCCTCTTCTCACTTAATAAATTACTAAATCTCCTCTACAGATACTGAAGGTAGAAATTTAATTATCCAAGGGAAATAGTAAAGGAGCCCGAAGTTTTTTACTCCAATACAATACTTAGTTCTACACTTGTGTGCATGTATCTGCGCAACCTCTTGAGTTTTTAGGTATCTTAGAGCTTTTAGCCCGTGTATGTGCTTGAATTACATCCTTTCAATTGACGACTTCTCCGCTCTTCCATCTCAGTATTATTGGATAAAATTCCTGATTAATGTCGTGAGTGTGCGTGTGAGAGGGGAAATCAAGCTACTTGGATGTTTTCATGTACCTCGGGAACTGGAACACAGAAATGCTCTTGACTTGAACAGCGTTTCCGCACCACATTAACGTCTATAAAATCAAGCCCACCATTATTTTATATGAGAATGGGTAGATTTTCCCTTTTTATTAGATTTTACCACTCTCCGTTTATACTACATAATTACATTCATACTATGATGTCAGCGCAGTCTACAAAGTTAATAGGTTAAAAGGTAAATGCTTTCAACTGTCGTTTGCAAAATAAATTGCTGAATTCCTTCTAATTTGCTCATGAATTTTCTATGATACATACACTTTCCAATTTGAAATGTCTAAAGAAAATGTATATGAAAAGATCGTTTTTCACGAGTAACAAAACATCAGCGCAGCGTAAAGTAGGACATAGAAGGTTAAAAATACTTTGGAATGTTTAGAGCACTTGGAAATTCAATCAATTTAATTTTTTTTAGCTCTTCTAAAGCGTAGTAACTTAATAAAGGGGGAACATCACAGTATGTCATTCTTGAAGGATCAGTATTGGAGGGAAGGGAGATATTTTGGAACGGATGCAATAATTTTTTTGTAATTGCAACTTCCCGCTTCCCGAAAGAGTTGAGTGTGGTTTTCTTTCCTGTGTTTCTGGAAGCAACTTTTCGGCTGATGAATCAGTTTATCTTCTGTTTGTGGGATTTGAAGGGTGATAATAATGTAAAGTATGTAGATATTGTAGATACGTGGTGCTTTTTTTAGCTACAGGAATTTTGAGGAAATTGAGTCAGTGTTTCGGTGACTTTTTACAAGGGGAGTGACTATCTACAATACAAGGCAGGCATATGGGTGCTAGTTGTTAGCGCCCATTCAGTATTTGTAGTAAAAGTGCATGTGTTTGTGTATCCATGTAGAGAATGTGAAAAAGTTGACTAAAGGTTACTCACCAATACACTGACTTTTGACTCATACGTAACTCAACGTGTGTTCTAGAAGATAAGTGAGAAAAAAACTCATTACACATCTCTTCCTGCCAGCGGAATGTTTCCATGATTTCACTTTTCCTGCAAGTTGCTGCTCTCTGCTCTTTCTCGATTGGAAATTGAGAACAGGAAAAGTACATATATACTGGGCTATTTCTTCGCTCTGTATATAATAAGTAACCTGTTTCATTTTACAGATATCTAGCGGCGTTTGGAAAAGTTCTCATACAAAGGACCCAAAGTAGTGTGTGCAGCAGACTTTGACTGCTAAGGCTACTACTTGTAGGGATTCATATTAGCCTTGACTATAAAATAGACATGAACCTATATGTATTTATATGGTTTGCAGGTTTTTATAATATGATAGCAGTTAGTAGACACTGGAATATAGGGAGAAAGACTGTGTTTCAGTAGCTTCTTTTAAAAGCAAAGTGGTTGCAAGCAGGGTTTCACTCTTTCTCTCTCTCTCGCTGTAAACTGTGTAATAGAAGCAACATAAAAGTAAACGGGGAGCGAATGTTCATCAGGTTGATGCTTTATTAGCCGTGAAAAGTTCGACCCGTGCCCAAGTGAGTGACTTGGACTATTTTTTGGTGTTGGAAGCAAAGTTTTATCCGACAGTTGAGATAAGGCTTTTCTCTTTTACTACAGAGGAGAGGGTACGAAAGAGTGTCTTTTTTTACTCCTACTTCCCACAGTCACAGTACGGTCTCCTCGGCCTGTCCTGCTCTCTGCTGCGTACTTTTACCTCGAGTGAGCATGACATGTGTGTCATATATTGGATGACACTCTCTTCTCGTCTTCCAGAATTTCTATGGAAGACTACTCTCTATACTGTCCCGGCACTTCCTTCCTTCACTTATTCTAGTACAAGAATATAAATTCAGTGGAATTTTTTCCTCGAATCGGTACTCTTTTTGAGGGTGTCGCGTCTTTATACTTATATGTAGATTTCAATGTGTCAGTTTTATGGAAAAAAGTAACTATGTACAAGATGATTTGGAGTTTTCTTCGGATGAAATGACATACCGGGAAAGGGAAGAATGTACTGATATGAGACCAAAGAAAAAATGAAATCGAATTGTTCATAGGTATCAGGTCTTGTCATGTGCCCATTTTTCAAGGAGAATTCATCTACTTTTTTTCCTGCTTGTTCCAGCTGTCCATGTTATGTGGGTATTGTGTAAGAGCATGAAATATGTATATAGGTTCTTGTTGGATAAATTTTTTCATTTGTACAGATTTTTTTTTGCGGGAGATAGCATTTGAGAATTTTATGCGTCTTCGTATGTAGTAATATAGATAGTATTACTTTTGTATGCTACATATGTACATAAGTTTGTGTCCGGATCTGCACTTGGAATTATGGTGATGATATAGAATAGCTGCGGAAGAAATGATAGGGAAGTACCCTACATTCCGAGGTCATGAGCTCAGGTGGTTGGCACTCATCTGAGAATTTTATATCTTTATTTTGCTATACGGTGCTATTACTGGCTAATATGGGGTTGCGTAGTAGTGTGCTTGACTTACACATATGTCTGGAAATGTATGTGATTGTTTGTGTAGGAATCCTTGCCCTTTTGCGTTATGTATTACTCAGCTTACTCCAAGGTTATGTATGAGTCATTGTTTTTTATTTTACGTTCAAATATCTGTAACTAAAGTATACTTTACTTTATGGCAAACGTCATTTACGGTGATCTAAAGCACAGATATTGAGACGAGAGTCAGAACAAGAGTGTGCCCTGACTTGAAAGGAATAGTGATGCATGTGTGGAAAGGTCTTTTCTAGCCCTGTGTGCAGTGTATTAAAGAGGAAAGGAATGAAAGGAAAAATGTAGTATTTGGAAATGCACATCTCTCTATACAGATGTATAGATAGATGCTACAGTTTGCAGGAAATGAGGGACGAACAGGATGGAGAAAACGGATCTGTGTTTGAATGGGCCGTAACGTCCGACTTGTCATCTCTTGGAAATACTTGGAGTAGATCTTTTCTCTGTTATATACCGTGAGTCTCTGAGCACGAGCAGAAATGTTCGTGCTTTATGTACGACTTGAATTTCTTAATGTACGTATCTACTTCTTACGTTTAATAGCGTTCCTATTTCCGTTGCTTCCTTTCTCTATGTACACGTTCACATATGCATAAGTTCTATTCCATAATAGAAGTTTCATTTGATCCTTGCTCCTTACAAAAACTGAATGTATAGTTTCTTCCTTTGGAGCTGAAAGTACTAAGTTTGCCCCTTATTATTGAAAGACTTGGAATACTTCTTACTTCTGGTTTTACTGCCAAAGGCCACCAAAGTCGAATTGAGTAGGAGTTTTTCTTCACTGTTGTTGTAAACCTGCATTTCTCGTTGGCATGAAACATGTTAAATAAATGAATATGTTGAAAATCCGGGCAAATGAGGGGAAAGAGACTAGGTATGGGTAATTGAAGGAAGGTACACACACTCTCAAGATCTATGGAGAGCTGAAAAGCTGGAGGAAGAAGATGATGGGTCATTAAAATGAGACTAATCTTTTCCCTTTTAACTTTTTCCTCATCTCTTTACTCTACACATGCCATGAGTTAGTCTTTTATAATGCATAAAAGCTCTTATACTTCTTTTGTTATGTAATAGATGCAACTTTTTGTAACACGTAATGTGCAGAGTGCAGACATACATATGATTGCCAAGCTCCTTCTATTTTTGCACGTATGTACCATAGCTAGAGATTAGAAGAAGAAAATTTTTCGGAGAAAGATTTTGTAGAAGAAAACACATTGCTCTAAAGTTTGGTTTCCTTGATCTGGCAGTATTTGCTATCTAGGAAGGGTAAAGAAACCGTGTGCATAGACAAGTCTTAAGAATGTTTTGCGAACCTTAGCGGCTTAGCGGGTAATTTTTTGGTCATGTTAACTTGAAATATCGTAAAGTTTGATTCTTATTTAAATTTCCGTGTTTCAGTTCGTTTCTACTAGTTTTTGGATTTGGAAGAGTATGTGCAATTTGGTCCAAGGATAATAATTTTGGGAGTTAGATCGTACTCTGTGTTTGTATGTGGAGAGAGAGAGAGGGACGGAGTTCTACATAAGCACGTAAGGTATCATTGGAATATTGATCCACGCCCACAAGCGACACCGAGAAGCTTTTAATCTGGACCAGGGAATTTTGAATGTCGGGAATATATTATTAGTACTTTAGTCAGGAACTATATAGCTATGCTCGGAAATCCTTGTAAAAGAATCTGGATCAATATTTAGCCAGGGTGTCATTTGTAATATTGAAATACTTTTCCTGCCTATGCGATTCTGAAATTGTTACGAGCTCAATCATGCAGGGGCAATATGGTAATGTAATTTCTATATTGTACATATGTATAAGTATAGAATATGATGATACCTGCACCTCGAAAAAGTTGTGGATGATGAGTGTGATTCCAGTTGAACAAGTTTTAAATCTCTTATCTGCATAAAATACGAGCTGTGAGCTCTGCTTCTCCCAGTGAGAGATGAATGAATATAGACTGTACTTATGGGTTTGGTAGGAAATTGAAAAATGGAAAGAAAGTATTATTTGTAGTAATGTCGGTGGAATCCAAAGGTAAAAGGAAGAAGGAGAGAGAGAGGAAAGATATAAAAAGTAGGAAAAGAGAAGAGAGAGAATGTTACTGGAGCTGAATTATATGTTCAGTGGGAAAGGAGACGGAATGTAATGTATCATAGAAGCGATATGATTTTTTCCCTCTCTATCTGTCTGCGTGTAAGGAAGGAAAAAGCATGACATGTGGGCATATAAATTACGTCAACGTAATAAATCTGTGAGGAAAAGGTGTCACTACCATGTAAGATTTTACACGATATACTTTTCAGTTAAGGCAGAAAGTTTTTATGTTCACGAAATTTTTTTTCTAACACGAAAGCAAAAGTATGCCCAAGCGACAGCTCTACATACGTTTCAGTGTGCCTGGCACATGTACCTCTGTATCAAAATTATAACTGCAGCCAAGTGTCTATATTTGTATGTGTGGTGGTTTTGTGCATTTGCCCAAAACAGCTGTGGAGGTTCTTTCTTGAGAGTTGAATGTTCATGTAAATAATTATTTCTCAAGACCTTGTATATATGATAATTCTACAGATTCAGGCAATCAAATATTATTATAATTCTAAAGGATAAAGAGGAAACGTATAGTAGGAAAGATATAAAATGTAACGTGGTGACTTGCTTTTTTATAACATGGAGAAGTGTAGAATTTACTCGCGGTTGTAATCGGTTTTTTACATGGTCATTGTAATTTTCTCTGCCCATTTAAGTAATCGATTTTCTTGTGTTTGTGTGTCTACAGGCATGTGTGTATGTTTGTGCGTTGCAGTATATGTACTTTAAGTATTTTGGTTGGGTGCTACCTTCATTTGGCTTCTTGACGTTGTTGATATGGAACTAACTTATTGTGCGTGGGTTAAGACCCTCTTGAAATATCATTTCATTTTAATGCTTTCTCTAATCAAATGAGCCGGATGATCAAACATACATCACTGATATACAGGTACTTAAAGTCAATATCTCAAGTGGACTAGGGGGTGAATTATTAGCCGAGATATTATCGCGGTCTCTCTTGTAGTTAATATGAAGCTGAAAAAGTTTTATTTGGATTGCCTTGAAAAAATTACAAATTACTGATTTGGTTGGAGTAGACTTTTGCTTGAGGATAAGTCGTCTACATGATACAAACATATATTTAGTGGTAATCGTAAAATTCAAAGTTCAAGGATTGTTGTTATACTGATGTCTGATTGTGACTATAAAAAAGAGATGGGCAGGTTCAGAGAGACAGCTGGAATGGAAACAAAGGAAATGGGTTAGGTGGGCAAATAGTAACAGTTTTCTATGTAAGTACATTAAGAGTACAGCGTACAGACGTGTGTCCGTAATCCACGGTACAGTCGGCATTTGTTTATCTCTCATTTCTTGTTGCAAGTTACTGATTTGAATGAAATGCATTGAAATTTAATGAGTAGCTTTTGTTTTTTCTGCCTCTCCTGATTAAAAGTGCATACACACACGAATTGCACTCATCATCTTTCGCTCTACCCATGAATTGAATTTATCACTTCAATGGGTTGCGTACAGTATGTAATTTTTTGTTTTCCATGTAATTAAGTTACAAACTAGAGCCCTACATCGGTGCATTCGGGAAAAAAGGTTGGCTACCTGTTTGAAATAATTTTTTTCTGTTATTGCATGCCAACATTTCATCTGACTGAGTCTAATGCCCTAATTATTGCTGACTTAACACTTTTGAGGGAAGCACCTGCCCTTCAGAGAGACGTAGGCTAATTGAATTCAAGTGGGATTTAAAAATTCAGTACAGGAACAGAGTACCCTGTGGTCATTGAATGGATGATTGTATCTAGATTCTATCATATATGTTATCACCATGGATAAAATTGTGAGGACCTCACATTAATAAATAATTAATATTCAAAATGGATTGCGTTGAGAACTTGTAATTAGCTCGTTCCCTATGGAAATGATTGGCGATTTACGTGTGGACGGATATTGAATATTTTTTACCCTTACAAGGGCTGGCACGATAAATATTTGAGAATTCAGAGCATGTTCCTGCTGTGTCTGTGTAGGTCGATGCTGTTCAATAAATCATGAATAGCTGTCCATTGATTTTTCGGTTTATTACGCATCTGTATGCATCATATATATAGTGTATATTATAAGTGCATCTTCATTCTTCTTAGCATCCTTTGAGCATCCGTACCTTTGTTGAACGGCTTAAGTGGATCAATTCTTTAGGCTAAGGAATATACAGTAATGCATTTTCCATGGTTTCTGTATGCGTAAAGTGACAAGCATTTTCCTCTTCTGTTTGTTTTATTAATAAGGGTGGCAGTGTTGACTGAATATTTAATGAAAGTAAAGACTTTATGAGGTTTAATTAAGCTAAAAGGAAATAATAACCTTGTATAGCTGAAAAAGTTTTACCTGAACTTTTCCCCTTCTTGTGGATCCATGCTCATGCTATATACATATATATTCGTATTTGATTGAGTACTTAAGTGGTTAATAGCAGTTTCACGTTGAATGTAAATGCGAATTGTGAGTAGTTATTAGTTGACCATACAAGTCCAGTTAAGAGCCTAGCACCATGCGTCTAATATCTTGCAGCAAGTTACCTTACACGATCCTTGAGACATTTAAGAAACTTTGAAGCATACAGATATAAGTGCATGTATCCAGTAAGTGCAATATTCTTCATGAGCAATCTAATGTGTACCTGCAAGTTCACTAAGTTACTATGGTATATTGAAGATCCAGATGGTATGGTTGGTTTGTACTCTGTAGCTGTACAGGTACTGGGTTACTTGCGTAGTCTTAGAGATGTTTGTCGGTAAGTTGAAAAGAAATTTTAACAAGCTGAGCTGTGTTCTTACGAAGAAAATGGTCATATTGATCATACCTGAGGTTGATTGAAGGTCAGCTGGAGTTCAGTGTCAGTGGGTAAACTTCGGAAAGAAAACATTGGGGAAACATTTGGTCCTCATGCACTGTGCACATGACGTGCATATGTATGCCGATAAAGGATCCTTAATAATTCATTTTTGTTTTTTCATTCTCTTATGTACTCAATGAGTCAACTCTAACGAGGTATTGTTCGGAGACCTGAACTGCAGGTACATAAAATGCGCTTTTTCTTTCCAGTTCCCATCCATTCCATCCCTACTACTTTGAAAATGTTTCAGGACTCTTGTGTATCTTTGTGATGACCCTTTCACCCATTTCATGGTGAACAGTTCTATGTATCTGTAGTTGAAGATGCATGAATGAGCGTATTTATGTGCCAAAGAAATTGTGAGATGAATTGTGCACTAAGAAAATGTTTGTGTCATCCTATATTTTTGTATCTGGAAGGCATTGATGCTAAGGGGCAAGTTCAAGTGTCGGTGTAAGGAATTGTTGTTGTTTCTTGTTTCCTTTTAGTGTTTCTTTTTTTTGGTAGGGCATATAAGAAAATAAATTCAGAGTTGAGGTGTAATTTAATACCTTTGATGATGATGGTTATGGTGTGGTAGAAGATTTGAGGAGAGACTGCTAATTGAATATTTGAGCCTCCAGTTATTTTGTATGTTGTTTGCAATTTGTTATGTAAACTTCTTACTTATGCGTAAAAAGATCATTCATTATTGAGAGTACACCTGTTTCTCGTGTTCTCGTGTAAATGTAAAAAGGGTCAAATTTTAATAACTCAAGAGTGACTCAGTTTGAGAAGGCTTTGTTCTTTATGGTAAGTCATGTTAATTGAATAAATAAGGTATATTTTTTATTCGTACAGTCGTACATGGATATAGTGTTTACAAAATTAGGAACTTGTTTTTGCTCCCGGTAAATTACATCAAATAAAAGTAGGTTGGAAGTTTTTTCGTTTAAGTATATGGCCTGAGTATGTTGAGGTATTCAGGTTGATTTGAGGATGGTACAGTACATGCTATAGAGATGTAAGGATACTGATTAAATATTTGAATTTGAATAATTCGTAGAGACCTGGAGGTCCACTCCTGTGTATATAAATATACAACGATGATTCTGTGTGTCGGCTAGTTCAAGTCATTTCGTCTAATAGCACAAATTTTACATTGGACTTTTTGTGTGAAAAGGAATTGGCAGGGAATAGGGATTTTGTTCTTTGAATAAGGATGATTTTTTCATGTCTCACTATAAAATGCTTCTTGCGTAGAAACCTCCGTGATGCTTGGAGTCGACTGCAGGTAAATGGAGCAGCATCATGATTCCCTCTTGTCTACAATAAACTGTTCCCTGATGCACTGCCCACCTGGCATATTGCCGCAGTGAAATTCGTCCTTTGCCGATACCGTCTTTCCTCTAATGGAGGAACCTAAAAAACGATTTTATTAAAATCGAGCGGATGTAGTCAAAATCAGCAATTCATCTATCCTTGTCTTGCATCTTAACAAACTTCTGGTAGTTCAATGCTAGTTATATGTATATTGGAGATGATTCCAACGATGGGCTTTGAGAATTTCTTCAAAGATATATATTTTCCCCGAAAAGATTTGCTATAAAAGTATAGCGTTCAGTTAATGCTTGATACTACTGTGTTGCCAGTTCTGAATGTTTTGTATAAAAAAGGAGCTAAAATTGCGATGAGAGGAGTTTTGCTACTACTGGAGGAATTACGGTACTTACTTTGAATTAGTGGAGAGAAGTAGCCTCCTTCACTTTCCAAATTGTGAGGTAAGTGAAGTTGGAATTACCTGTCTGTTCTCTCTCTCTCTCCACTTGACGCAAGAGTTTACTTGACTTGAGGGAATTTAGACTTCGGAGTGTACAAGAACGATATATCAGTCCCCACTCCTCCTTCCACTTGTATAATTTCACTAAAACTATATATTCATTTTACTTATGTGATCTGGCTAAATTTCTCTTCTGTTCTATCTTTCAAGCCGCCAGCACTCGAAAGCTACTAAATTCCGCTGGAAGTTCCTACGTGAAAGTTGATAGCTGTTTTTTATGCAGGTGTTCCTCTCCATGTCTGTAGAACATTTTTAGGAAATTTCTAGTCGTACTACCTAGTACTCGTGCCTTGTATGTATATGAAGCGTGTACATTAGCAGCTTTGAGCTTGACTTTAAAAAATCGAATTACATATTTTATGCAAAATATTTCCCTGATGAAATTCCTGGTCCCTGTTCATACTAAACATCAGCTTGGTGAGACCTTATGTTATACATAAATAACTTTATGCAACAAAATGAAAAATAACAGTAGATACAACAGTGGTTGTAGTTATATGGTTGTATACATACTAATACATGAAGTTCTCTGATAATTTGTAAAATTCATGACCACCGTTTTCGAGTTTAAAAAAATACTGTTAAATAAAACTATGTTCGAATGAAGCTCTGTGCGCAGACCGACAGTTCATCATATAATGTGCAACAAGGAACGAGGATAAAGCCAATGTTTTCCAAGTACATTCAAGTTTGCTTTTTAGCTCAACGAATCAGCCTCGTAGTGATTGTACTCTTTGTAGAAAAAGTGTATTTAAAAAAAATATGGTTTCGGGAAAAAAGTCAAGTGACAGAGATTCATGGTTCCATTATGTTTGGATGTGGTTATGAGAGGCATAATATTGCGAGGAATGTTTATGTGCGTAAGTATATTCGCGAGAAGTACTTGTAAAATTTAGGACTCCATTAAAAGAGCATATAAATGTGACTCCGTATATGCATGACTTGACTTTAGGGAAAGATTTTTTCCTCATGATAAAGAGGGATGATGGAATGAATATTCGTGAAAGGGCTATTTTTCTCTGGATTTCCCTGGGAACTCCTCGTATTACAGTGTCTATTTATCCGCACGATTTTCTTTTTGAAGCTCTTTTTTAATAGATTTTCTTTGGTGCATTATATTCCTTTACGATTGGGCCGTCTTGAACTTGACAAGTGCACAGTGGTTGGTTTTTTGGGGTAATTATGATTCCGTAATAATGCGTAATATGGTTTTATCTGTGCTTGTGTGTGTGTGTGTCTATCCTATATATGATTTACATATGGAAGTGGTACTTTTGGGAAGGAATGTTACTTTTGTGGTAATATCTTTTTGGAAACATTACGGGCTTGTTTATGTTGATAACTTGTGTGTTTCGGCAACCTTTTAGCTCAGCCTTTTTGTTGTTCATTCAAGTTTAAGAACAATGTAATTTGTAATGGTTTGCATCTTGGATTTTTTTAACTTGTCCTCTTCTCTCTAGAGACACTCCGAGACGGTTGGTGTTGGTAGTTTGTAAATAGTTAATGCAAAGTGTGTATTTTGTCTCTCAGAAGCGGAATAATTTTTACAGCTTGATAAATAATGTAATTGGGAGGATTCTTAAAAAGTTTTTTTCTCTCATCTTGTCATTTGCGTTAATATGAGATCATGAAAAGTTCAAGGTTCAACTTTTTAAGAAGTCTTGTATGCACTGTAATATTGTATACAATTTGACTTTGAAAACTTTTAAAGTTTTATGTGTTTGAAATGAAAAGGTTTTTTTATACCGTGCATGATACGGTGAAACTCACACAATCATTCCGAGATTTTCTGTGTTGGAATTCTCAAGAAGGGAAATTAATTTCGATTGATTTACGAACTACTTAACTATAGCTACTGTGAAGTTCATGGGATTAAATTTGAAGGGAGGAAACTTGTCGTTTTTTTTTTGTATTTACAAGGCTTGATAGATTTACAATTTCAGGACTTCAGGACACAAAGATCTTGGCATTTTTTCTCTCAGTAATTTGACAACTGCGACTTTTGTATGGTAAATTGGAGGAAAGGCTTATTGTGTCGGAGCATGTGTCTTTGCATGCAGATGAGTTTGAGGTTTTAGGGTTTAGTCAGAGAGGAATGGCAAGATGTTAAGTACAGAGTTCTTGTAATGTGGTCAAGTGGATGAATAGTCAAGTAAGATGGGGAAATTTTACATTTTGATACATAGTTGCTTTTGCTTGTGGAATTAATATGACTTGGAATGATTTGAATGTTTCGGATTATATAATAATTTGGTTGTTGGAATCCAAGTAGTTTTTAAGCCTTATTAGTTGTTTCTAATAAGAGAGGAGGAATTTTTGTGTCGTCAATAAAAAGTTAGATGGGTTGACGTTTGCGATATTTCCTTTTCTTGAACGTCCTTACCCTCAGTAGCCACGTCTCTGTCTCTTTCTCTCTCCCTGCCTCTTTTCGATCGTGGCTTGAATGTCTCTGTTTGAAACCGGTGCGTATATCATCCAAAGGGGGGGAAGGATAGGAGTAGGGATATTATACTCAAGTGTATAGGCAAGTATGTGGACGATGATTACTAGAAGGTCTTGGAAACTCTTGAGGGACCGAACTTATATTGAAGAAAGTACGTAATGTATAAGTTGGGAAGACTCTTTCCTTATTAGATTATAATATAGGTTTCATTATGTTTTTTCGCTTTAGCTTTGGTATATGTACGTGAGTACTAACATGTGTAAAGTAGCAGTCTTTGAAATCCTGATCACGATCCTTTCCATGTCACCAGTCCAAATTGAACTTTATTGCTGTAATGCAATTTGATATGTTGTTGGTTCTTCTTCAGCTGCTCCAGCTTCATCCCCTGCTCATTCAGCTCCTTCATCCAGTGAAGGGAGATTCTTAGCATGAGAATTCTTCATGTGATGTACAAAATTATTTAGCTTATGTATGCTCACAGGGACGGAAAACCAGTGTATTATCATGGTTGAAGGGAATCGAAGCCTCCTTGTCATTTTTGTCCTGTTTAACTTCTATGTACAATAAAGATTTGTGGAATTGTAAGATCTATTGAGTTTTCAGTTGTCCCTAAAGGACAAACACACAAATGAGATACATAGATAATTTTCCAACTGAATTTAGTATCAGTTTCTCATTTTTCGGGATGCCATGGAGCTACTGATAATTTTAATGTAATCAGATCCTACCTAACTATCTTGCTTCAATTCAGTAGTTACACGGAGCTTAAGATATATAATGTCTTGAGTGACAGCAGGTGTATGCTTATCCTACTTAAAGCCTTTATAGTTTGAAAGGATGAAGGAAGCATTGAATTTATCGAAGGAATTCCGGGACGTAGGATTGACAGTAAATGGATTTTCTCAATTTGTAATGTAGTAGCTCGTGAAAATAAAGCTTATAACTATTAAGGTTCCAGGAATTATCGAGTTTGTATTTAGGATTAAAAGTTTTCCCACTAGATTTCATTCCTCACGGATTTCCGATGAAATTGATGATACAATTTGGAACTGTGCACATGGTCGTAGAGCACTGTTCGACGCGTTCCGTATCAGGCTTTGGTATCCGTTGGAAATAAGTAGTGTTTGTATAGTTTAGATCAATGGGAGCAACTCTAATAGTGGGAAGTGTCTTCAGTAGATACGGTCAAATTAGGTGGGTAAAGGCTGTTTCGGGTTTTTTGGTTGGGCTTGATTAAAGGATTTAAGAAGAAATTTTGTCAATATCGGTGTGAGGGAGAAGGATGAATGTGCGTGCAGCCCATGTGGATGCCACAGATGGACAGATGTTCACAATATAATAAATAGAATGAAGCACAGAAGGAGGAGATTTCGTCGGTTTTAGTAGACTGGACTTATTGCTTGTAGCTTATATCGTTGGGGTGTGAAATAGCAGGGCAATACAGAAAGTCGGAGAGATGACTTGGTTTTTTAGTATTTTTCCAAAGTTCTGGTAACTTGGAGATTTTTTTATGTATACATACGTAGCTAATAACTGTGCAAGTTGATTTGGGTTTGGGATGTCATCATTTGTTATATTTCGTTATTGAACCTGAGACAGGAGCCTTTATGCCTGTGTCCCACCATTAACGTCCCACTGGATTTAATTTCTTAGAGGACATACATGCAAGATGAATGTATATATTCGTATGTATACAGTGTAGGTTATTACATCTTTGTTTGGGTGGATCAAATGTTGTTTTGTTGCTCGAGGGCTTTCTTTTGTATTCTTTTCCCTACAACTTCCTCCATTTGTTTATATGCATATTATACTGTAAATATTTTATTGAAGGGATTTTTTTATTCGGCGGTTCTTGAACTCCTTCATTCTTTTTTTATGGATTGAATGGGTACCACATTGGTATATAATTTGTGTGTAGAAAGGAACCACCAGGATGTTTTATTGTGGAGGTGCCTTTGCATCTGGCTGGATAGGCTAGTGGTGTAGAAATTATTGATAGGAATAGAAAGAGTATATATTTGTTCTGAAGTGTACTAATAGTGGTAATAATAGAGACGGTACGCTCTTTGGTTTGGCCTGGTCTTGAGGGTACATTAATCATTTTCAAGCTCAACTCATACGGAGGTCTGCTTTTAGTTCACCGGTTATCTTTTTTGTTAATGCCATATATATGTGTTTTACAGTGCATGTGTAACTATGGGGTATGGAGGGAGTAAGGTGTTATATGTGTGTATCTGTCGTTAGTTTTTAAGGTCCTACGTCGCTTGGAGTCCGCTTGAAAAAGATGGCATATTGTACGGTGCTGAGTGAGTACTATATGGGAAGGAGGTAGGAAAGTTTCCGATGCAATGGCGATGTGAAACTTTCAGTAAAGAACGAAATAGTGTTGGAGGTTTCCCCTATGAGACCCATTACTTTACTCATTATCAAAGTTTTCACAAAAGTACTCCTTTATCTTTGACGTAGGCTGTATATTACGATCCGGACGGATAATGACTCTAACTATTGATTTCGGACGTGGTTCCATATATCTATGAAGTACGTGGGGAACTTGTGGAACCAGTCAAGTTCCCTATAAAATCTATGTATTTTGGCTAAAAATCCATGAAGGACTTCTTTTCCGTTACTATGTGTGCATACTTAATTCACTCTCTCATCCATTCTTTTCCCGATGGACCCTGTAAGTGCCGTGTGGAAATGGGAAATAATCATGCCGTACGTGAACTCTTGCTTTAAATGGAGTGATTTGAGTTTTCAACATTTTACTATGCCCAACTTTTCTTCTTTGCTCTTTTGTTCAAAACACTTGATTTTAGGATAGGGAAAAATTAATGGTATCTACAGATCCTATCTGCGTAAATAATCTCAAGGTACCTCAACCTGGGGCATGGCTGATAACGAGGTTAACATTAAAATGTTTTTTCCTTTGATTGTCGCAACATAAAAGAATATTTTTGGACAGTTTCCCGGAAATGCAAGACGAAAATAACTAAGACGTAAATGTTTGATAAAATGGTTGATTCCCGTATTATTTAAAGAGAAAAATCACGAGGAAGAATATTTGAAAAGGTTCTTTTAGTCGATGGAGAAAAAGAAAGTTTGCGGAAATGAGATATGACGTTTGTTCAATTTCAATTCATTCATCAGTGCAATGGCTGTGCTAGTGCTGCAAGCTCTGAATATTGCAGTTTTGGTTAATAAAATCGAATGTATTTATGAATCTACGTCATTTGTTTATGCAGCTGCATCCGTGGTTCTGATTTATTCCTGCGTACACAGCTACTGAATTCATACACAACCAGAGCCGTTGAGTTTCTGTGCTTGTTAAAATGACGGAGTATAATTTAATTTGAGGAATGGAAATGACGGTTTTCTTGTTGACGTGTAATGGTTTTCGTTTCTTATATTTGATTCCCTTGATTACTCCGTCAACTCAGAGAGCTTGTAAGTTTGGAAAGTAATCTGTGTAATGAATGGGGGCGTGAGTCATATTTACATTGAAGGAGAAACTTAACTTTGATTTGTCAATATTTTTGTGTCACGAGTTTTGACACGTTGACGTGTGTTCATATGAAATGTGTAAGGTTTTGTCAAAGTTTGAATATATGAAAATTTATGTGAATGGTATGTTTATATATAGTTACACATGGAATTATATATACTATAGGAAAGTAATCCATCGAATAGAAACCTTGAGGTGTAACTTTTGTTTTGAACTGAAATCACCACACAAATCTTAGAAGAACAGGCTAAGATTACCGGGATTATTTGGAAGGGAAGTTAGATTGAAGTGTTTATTTTCTCGTGCGCGGAGGGATGGCTCACCATTCATCATTATTAGAGAATGGCTTGCGTGTTTTGAAAACCGTATTAAACTCTAGGAATTAGCTCGAGATTAGCATTGTTGGGAGTGAGAGTTTCCCGAAAAAGGTTGTCGTCATGCCTTCTATTTTATTAAGTATTCTAAAGCGACAGGATGGTAATCAGAGCTGTGTTCTTTATATGTGTGGGTTTGTCGACTCATTTCATAGTCTTTCATCATCGTAGCAAGTTCTGATCCGCTCTAAATTTTATTCCTTCCAGAATGGCTATTTACTCAAGGTTGTATGCATATTATAGATACATATACTGTATATATGACGTGCATACTAAATAAACATTTTAAAATGGTGCTCTTTGCCTTCGCCGCTCTTCCACACCTTCTTTCAATCCATTTTTTTGTGGTTTTTCGGATAGAATACCATTATATACGATATGATTTCTCTTCTCAGGAAATGCTAAGGTTACGCTGGGGTTTTAGGTTCAATGAACATGAACACATGGTACGAATGGGAAGAAGGGTGCGTTGTTATATGGTAGACATGGGTTTTTGTTTAATTATGCATACACGGCGTCCTCCTTTGCCTTTATACTTGAGCAATATGGTGGTATACTTATGATTCTTGACTGATTGTTTTAATGTGATTTTTTTCATACATAAGGCTTCATCTACAATTTTCCTGAAAATACGCCAGATCCTTCTATAGATGGGAGAGAGTTGGATAATGACATGTCTGTTCCTTTTGTTTATGTAAAAACTCCCGTCTGCGAGGATTATTATTGTTCACACGTGAAATGTCAATAAGGTTAATATTGCGGAAGCCACAATGAAATTGACTGGTTCATCTGTAGACAATAATCGGAGTCGGGAAAAAATGAGTGGGAAATATGAGTAGCGAGTTTACTACCATACTATTATTACATTTTTAGCTTTTATCTCGCCGTCTCCTTCTCTCACCTCCTCTTGTTCCACCTAATTCCTCCTCCGACTGTTTTGTCCTCAAAAGACGTGGGCTCAAATGCATTGGCTCCAGTTATCATAAACACAATTTTTGCTGTTGAGGCAAAGCGAGGTCGATAATGTAAGGGTTTTCATAGTATTAATGTCGGATGTGCATAGTTTGAAAAGGGAAGGCCCTAATGGACTGGTAAAAGTGATGGGTTGACAAGTCGTGATCTTTCAATAGCAGCTAGAGATTTGAATAAGTCCCTTTATATATGGAAACATTTTGAATCTTGCGTATAGATAATTTTACACGTTCAAAAGTGAAGACTGTGTAGATGTTATCCTAGAGCGTTTACTAAGAGACAATTTTAGTATCTGATCTAGATACTTGGTTTACTGGAGAGCTATAAAGAGGTATCAAATACTATATGGTAACCCAGTGTTTTTAAAGTAGTTTTTATACATGCGATGAGTGTACGCGACAGAATAGTACATAGTACCTACGAGTTTGTAAGGGATAACTGGTTAATGTGTGCTTGTTATGCTTAAAAATGGGCGACTTCATAGAACATGACATGTTTCTGTGTTGAAACTGGTTGGCGTTATCTCTAATTAGCATTGTAGATGGAAGCCCGCCGTGTTTTTGATATATGATAGGAAGGGAGAGCTCATTAATTCATTTGACGGTGAGGATGGACGAATGGAAAAGTCAAGAGGTGTATATATTCTACTGGTGAAGGGAGAGATGCTGACAATAAGCCGATCTACAAGATGTCACGTTTTCTTTGATCACAAAGAACCTGGAGAAGTGAAAGTTAACTTGGTTCCTCTTCCTTTGAAAGGCTTCGTATGTTACGTACATAAGTGTATTAGCTCTACAGCCGCTCTTTTTGGTTTACCCTTTCGGAAGATGAAGGAGTAGTGTGGCCTAGAAGATAGGAAGCGCCGTAGAATTATTATTATTGCTCCTACTACGAAGGATAAGCTCGGAAGAAAGACCAAGCTTTATATATATATGTATACAGTGGAGTAAAATTTAACCACAGAGTGTGACATTATAGCTGCATGTACTAATAGAATTCGCTGCCTATGCTGGAGAAGACGTGATGGATATGCAAAGTAGGTAATTATGTAAAGTAAATATAAGAAGGAGGAGATGGTTTAAAGATTTAAGATAAATCATGGATGCTTTCAGCTACGAACGGGAAGAATAGGTGTGTAATTTACAGTCAAGCTGTTAAATGCCGGACTCCTAATAATACACGATAGGCGAACTGTATGGGAAAGGTAGTTTATTGTTCGTTAGCTATGCATCTATTTCCATATAGGTGCATACTATTAGCATAGCCCTGTTGAATATAGGACATGGTGTAGGGAGTCAGCTAGCTCAAACTTTTGTTCTCAAGCATTTTGGTTATTAGCTTAAGCGACGCTGGAGCATGGGATGTACAAGTTATAATAGTAAGAAAGGAAATGGGAGAAGGGAACGAAGAGAGGTCTTTTCTATTCCCAGCCCACAAGGTCTAACTTCTTGAGAGTAATGAGAGGGAGAAAACCGAAGGGGGAGACAGTAACTTTGACAATAGGAAATGGCTATGAAACAATCGCTTGAATCACAGGACTCTCGGTCATTAAGGTGATTATTAATAGCGCATTGAATTTTTACCCTCCCTGTATTAAATATACCCATGTATCCAACAACCATTGAGAGGCATTCCTTGACCTTCTGTCCTTGAGAAGTGGTGTTAAATTTCATTTCGGTGACTTGTCTAAACTTTACTAATGCTACAAAGCATCCTATTCAATAAGAAATTGTCAATAAAGTTTCATATGAGAGGTTTTATAGGTTTGTTTTTTGCCAGTAAGTTTGTCTAACACAAGAAGTTTGTTGCTTCTAGCTAGTGTATAGATAGATGAAGAACATTATCTTTAGGTTTTGTTTGCAACAAGGGGTAAAAGAAAGGCTCTAAGACGTAAAATACCCTTGAAACTCTTGAGATAGAAGATTTGGTGAACTCTTTTAACAGCTTTTCATCTCAATTTAGTCAAAGAAGTGAAGGATGAGAGAATGGGAAAAGACAATTTGCCCCTTTTTTTAAACAGACGCAAGTGGAATAAAATGTTTGTTTTAGAATTAAGCTTATCGGTACTGGTACTCCTCGACTCCCGCTTCTACACTAAAGGGCTGATAACGTATATAAGTAGCACAGTATGAAATATATGTATCTTAATTTCCTATCCTGACAACTGTCAGAGTTGTACATACAGCCGCTCTTCTGAAAGCCTTTTATTGAATCAAGACTTTGTTCGAGGTTTTTGGGGACTAAAGTATTCTAAATTCTGTCTTTGTTCCTTTGAATTTGTCTCTTTATAATATACGTATATGATGGGGACTTCAACACTATGGAAATCATACGTAGGTAACCCCAGAAAGTAAGGCAAAATCTATGCAGCTATATATTTTAAATAGTATTTCATTATTTTCAGGAAGTTAAAATAGTATGTAGTGTCAAATTAGGAATAACTTTATTTAAATAACCTAAGAAATCTTTTCTACTCTTTGAAATTATCAGCACATTTCCATATGAATCTACTCCTAGTCTTCATCCTCCTGGTAATGACTTGCTGGAGTGTGTATGCAAGTATGCATAATATTTTCATATAGTATTGTAAAGTCTGTTTAGATAAGTGAAGATGGCTGATTGTGAGAAATGGAAGACGACATTTCTTTTCTATAGCTTCAGTAGAAATGATTATCAAGGGCTTCCTTTTCACCCCACTGGCTTTTGAAGACTTGTAATCGATTTTAGGTTGGAATTTCTAGTTTTCTGAAAGCAGTGCCTCATTTATGTATCCATGAAAACATTCTGCACCGTCAGTAGCTTGCATATTGCTTCCCTGTAGTTCCACCGACTTGAGACTAAAGACTGGCTCAACTTAAACTTGAAAGGAGAGAGGAAACCCTTTCTGTGATTTCCAAGGTAGAAATTATGCGAGGAATTAAATTTTTGTCTACAGGAAAAAAAACATTAATTTCTTCAAGTTGTTAATGGTCTGTAATTTAGATTTGGTATTTTTTTGGCGATGCAGGCAAGGATATTGTAGTATCTATGCAAACTGCACCAAGAGAATTTTACTGCTAATTGCCGCCAGCAAGTGTATTTAATTAAAATTTGAGATTTCATAATATTATTCATTGCTGCGGGATATTATTAAAGCTCTGAAAGTTTCTATCGAAAACTTAAATGTTATAGTTTGTTATAGAGAGCCTGAGATAGAAGGATATGAGTTCTATAATGATTTTTTTGGAGCAGTTGTAGTGGTAGCCCTTGTGGCAAATCTGCCTTTCTGAAAACGGTTGAAGGGAATCAATTTATTATTCAGAGTATCAGTAATCATGTGGAATGAATTCCAATGTGATCCACTCATCATCTTTTAAACCGACGGCTCCTCTTCTTTTTGGTGTAGCAGTAATAATTGGTCTGCAGGCTTTCTTTTTAGAAGCTTTGAATGCAAGTTTTTTTACAAGTGGCTCGGAGGAGCTTAGTTATTCATTTGGGTAGCATTGGAAAGAACTGAGTATTTCCTATGTTTTGTTGGGTTTTTAGAGGATGCAATATATTTACAAATGCAGTGTATGCATTTCCATAAGAAATCACTGTGTTTTTAAACAGGGGGGTTTCCTTTGAACGGAGGATGGAGGTTCCAGTGTAACATGGGTGTACATGCAAAAGTGATTGCAGGGCTGTTTGGGAGGTAGTTATTATCCAACTAATGGTTTGTAATTGATCAACGCAGTTGGAGAATTAGTGCGCTTTTGTTGGATCGTATGGACACAGGGGATTTCGTTAACGATCTTTATGGCCAAAGTGCAAGCCTTTAAAGACTTTTTAAGTCCCAGCTCTTCATCTTCTCAGTCCCAATTAATAGTAGCTCCTAAAGCACTATATATTATATACGTACTACGAAAACACATTCCAAATTCTCTTGATTTGATCAGATGTAGATTATAGGAAAGACTATGGCTTCATGTTAAAGTGCCAGCAACAAGCTATAGAATTTGTAAACACTTATGCACTTAAAACATCCTTCCAATATGTATAGTATAGTATTTATAGATTGCTTTTAAGCACTAGGTGATTCAACAATTATTATTTGAGAGCTAGCACGAGTACTAAAATATGTTGGTATTGAGTGAGATGAGGATTGCATTATCAAAGGATTACTTAACATGAAAATGGTGTTTGCTATCTACATATTTCTGATGGGAAGGCTTCCTGGAAGATATGAGTAGAATTAACATGGCACTAATGTATGTGTGTGTGTGTACAAGTGTTAGTTTGGAGGAAATGTTCCGTGTTTTTGTCGGCAGGGCAACATACTGTGAAATTAATTCATGCGATGACGATGACTAAATTTTCCGGTTATGGCAAATTCTACCATTACATTTGACTATAAGAGTACACATTACAAGCTGAGGAGTAGTTCCTGGGTGCATCTAATGAATTGTGATTACAAGTGTAAATCGTTGATGAAATTGAATTTGTGTAGCCTTAGTTTGGTGGAAGATCAAGGCATATGAACTAAATGTCTCGGTTTGCTAGTACCTTTTTCGTATATGTGTGTAGGGATGTCAAATGTTTTTGACATTTATGATAAATTGATTTATATTTGTGAAAAGGCTTGAGGAGCACGATTTCATCAGGACTACCAGTAAAAAGTAGTGTGGCAAAGTTGTTGGGAGGAATATATGGGAGGTTGAAGAATAAAAGTTGAGAAGGGAGAAAATGAGATTTGAAATGCTCATTTCACGACATAGTAAAAAGTGGGAAGGAGCTTTTATACAAGGGCAGGTTACTTAATTATTAAGATGCTCTGCATCGGAGAATGCCTCTGTATGTTTTGTAAGCTGTACTTGACAGTCTCTATAGACCGAACATATGGTTAGTTATCTTCGGATTAGGAGACACTAATTCACTTAGAAGGTATTTCCCTCTTGTTCCACGAATGGTCTACAGAAATGTTTCAAGGAAGCATGAGTTTTTTGTATGCATATTTACACCCTGACGAAATAAATTAAAACCATAGGATTTTAAATATTTTGTTGGGACTTGCTATTGCTACAATGTATGAAAACAGAGGATTTTGTCTGGGTACATGTCAGATCCCTAAGGCGGAGATTTTTACTGGATGAATATGGCATTCAA
>JAQFXU010000744.1:0-42114 GCA_034693705.1 Spatulosminthurus flaviceps
TTGTAGTCGAAAGCTTGGCGATTAATAAATGTGATTCATATTAAAAACCACGTATTCCAATTATTAAAATGGTTGATTCATATACTTATTGTTAGTTAAAAATTTCAAGAAGTTCTTCTTCTTCTGCTAAAAGTTGTATTTTTCTAAGAACATTCCTATTGTCCCTTAATGAGCATTAAAACTGTGAGCTCACAAAGTACATACATGAATGTTTAAATAACAAATTTATGCATTGTATTACTCCTCAGCAGTGCTAACCTAAACACTGGATTCTACTAGTACTACTCACCATCTAATATGCCCTCTTACTTGAAAGCTTTGTTCTGCAGGTAACATGTGAAAACATGTAAGTTCTATCTAGATTATGACTAACGATTAACGTGAGACTACAATGCCAACTTAACACCTCGGCTTCTCAGACAATCACGTTTTGCAACTCATCCATTTCCACCTTTTTTCATCCTACCACCTTACCTTTAATGCATATCAATTATCAATAGCTATATCTACATCCATGCATACCATATCTACATACATCTAAATACGCATGCATACACTTGCACCCAAACACACACGACAACTCCAGTCCCAGTGATAGGTTTAGTCGCAAACTCTTTCATAGAAACCTCTCATGCTAATCAATCTACACCAAGACTGCGAGCTTGGCTGTTTTAGTGAAGTAAGCATGGAAGCCGCTCTTGCTTACACAAAAATACTGGTTTTTTTATACAAATATACTTTATGTTGGTTCTTTACTTTTAGCTTACTACAATGGATACGTACATACTCCTCTACTCCTTTAACTGGAAGTTCTCATGCTTCACAGCAAACACCCCCCAAAAAAATTGAGATGAATGGTCACAACAACAATTTTTCCGTTCACAACACACATTTCCGCTAAACTTGTAACAACTTCATATCTTCCTTGGAGTTTATTCGCATTAATATATGTAAGGAAAATGTAAATTTACCATTAAAAAAAGTAACTACACACATACCACTTTATAAATGATTGTGGGAAAAAATTCTCTTTAGCTATACACATAAATCACATGTACATGCATAGATGTTCATTCACACACTTGCAACAACCATAATCTTTCTAATCAAATTAATTTTTTTCACCTACGTTTTAATGTTTATGAAGTTACTCATAATCAAATGGCCCCTGCATGTATACTAAGCTATCCGTCTCTTCCTTCATTTACGTATGATCACGGTAACAAACAAAACCGAATGATTTCATTAAATAAAATCAGAAATACATATATAGTACAGATATTCATGTTGGAAAATTGAAATCCTCTGATCTTGAATGGAACAAATTCCATTTCAGTAGTCACTATTCGATATTTGTCATGTTACCTCCGCAAACGAAAATCTGAGAAGCGAAAGAACTAAATTCTTGTTTAAACATAAATTCAATCACTTGGAATTTTCCAACAGCTGAAGAAAACAAATAAAAAACTTCATTCCAGAAGGATCTTAAGTATACTAAGTATAGGCATATACAATTTTATTGAATATGTTAGCCTGCATACACATCTCTCTAGATTATTTGTGAATTAGCACTGCAAAGGAAGAAACATGAGGCAAGAAGTGTAAAGAAATGTTTCAGAGAGAATCACCAAGCAAGAAGGTAAACCGTCGTTTTGATCTTAGTGATTACCTACCTTTATGAAACAAGCTGTAACAAGAACAGCAGTTGAGAAGTAATAATAATGATAACAACACATACACACACTACATAATTACAATGCTTAACATGTAATGTCAATTACTGCAAAACTAGTTTTCTCTCTCTCTCTCACTTTTCCCCTGTCAATTAGAGACTTATATATGTATATATTATTTTGTATATATACTGATATACAGCAAAACAACCGCATAAAAAAATAAAAATATTCTGTGATTTTAATCCATCAAGGTATCGCTTATACGATCTTTTTGCAAAAATGCTACCATGCACTGGAAATCTTTCAACTAGCGCCATAACCCATTTTACATATTTGTTTAGAGATAAAACAAGGGCACAACCAATAGTATAACTTCTTTAAGATAATACCTTATACAAGTTTAAACAAATTTTTTGTCTATCACAGACCTACAGTGCAACGTGAACGTACCTAGAGGAGGTAAATGTTGTAATAATTCTATTTCTTTCCACTGCATTGGTTACAAATCAAATTAATTCATTAATTTACACTGTAGCTGATTTTGAATGTATGTATGTTACTGCATCTTCGACGACGGTGCCACTCAGTATTATATGGGACAAGTGAAGAAATTAAAATAAAAAAAATAGAAGCCTCTTTTTCCTGAGGGAGTGAGAGAGAGATTGTGAACGACAAGATTTAATCCTGAGCAGGAGAATTACAAGTCAGAATTATTTACCTCCTTAGCATATAAATGCATTTTAAATCTCATGTCAGGACGACAAAATCCCATCCTCATTTCCCAACAAAACTACTTTATACTCACGGTAGATCTCCTTGTATTCCTTTACATCCGAAACTCAAACAAGACTCGATTACTATTCTTATTATGCCATCGTACATACCAGACTCACTGTTCACTCATACGGAATGTACTGTTCCCTTATAAGTACCAGAATTTCCTTTAGCAGTTCATATAATATACGTTTACCTACAGGTTTTGTATATGTGTAGATATGACGCATGTGTACTCAATCTCGTTAAAGAAGCTAACGAAATAAAAATAGAGCGATGTCATTTTTCCCTCCCGAACTTTTTATTGTATGTATCTTGATATCCGTACTTGTTATTCCTTAGCCTATCGATACGAATGTTACAGACATAACGAAAACACATGTACACCATTGTGCATACAAAAACGTTGGAGACCACAGCGTGGGTATGTTCATCTTCTTCCCCGGTAAATAAATTTACAGAGGTTGTTGTAAATGTAAAAGATGATATCAAGCCATACATGGATATATTTACGAAAGGTGTGGTTCCTGAGCATGTCAAGGCTGGGGAAGTAAAGCAAAACTTAAAAACACATAAACTCCATCCCTCTCACTTTAGACGAGTCTCTCTCTCTCCTTCAGAGAAGAGACTTAAACCTCGATACACAGCATTTACCTTTGGTTACTCTTCCTCGCGAGAGACCCGGTTAAAAAAAAGTCGACGAAAAAAATCAAGAACAGAAAGAGGAACAGATCAGATAAGCTATCATGATGACTGTGAAGAGTAACAAGGAGCGAAGGTATATCCAATTGCAAGGGCTCTCCCTATCTGTATAACCCTGTGTCAGTACCCAACCCTAAGGATCTCCATTTATCTATCAATCCTCATAATCCCTCATTTACACAATGGCTTCAAGAGTATTGTAACCATTATTATTGCTATTATCATCCTTTTTTTCTTGAATCATCCCTACCCTCCAGCTCTCCTTTACTACACTAAGTACGGAAACCAATAACATCTTATATAATCCTCCAAAAGTAAGAGCTAGCCTCAACCATCATATTATTCAACACAATCTCTCTAAAAACCATTTAATGTACCCATGAATGTGATTATGAATATGCTCCCTACCCTACGATACCTTTAGAGAAGGTACACATATATAAACAGAATTCCGTGATTTTTATAACTTACGCTATAATTACTTGTACTGACAGAAGTAAATAACTATCAATATACTGTTATTATAAAAAATCCAACTACTTGAATACATAGTGAGAAACCCCTTCATTGTACATACATCTATATAAGCCACGTATACTTAGTTCATACAATCAATATTGTATGATCTCAGACAGAGAGAGAGAGAGATAGAGTGAGAGGGGCTTGATAAAATAAAACATTTAATCCCAAGAATAAACTTAACCTTCTAAATTTGAAATGGGTGAAAAGGGTTTCCGTCATCCTCCTCCAAGTCTAATCCAAGTATACGCTGGAGAAGATCACACAAGTTTTAGTTTGTCCACTCATAACCTCGTGTCCATCATAGGACAAAAGGCGTTTAAACACACAAATAAATCCTTTGAGCCCCTGCCTCCTTCCCTTTAAGAGTCAATCCAGAACAAGCAAGTGAAAAAGAATAAGTGAGATAAGGGAGAGACACTATTCGCTGTAAAAAAGAGAAGGGAGATACCCCCATGAAAAGTGTTTCTCCTATAAATCTTTGAATGAGGTAAAAGAAAACTAATCGAAAAATACATCCTGGGGATAAGCTACATAGTAGTTCGAAATGGTCTCATAACGATAAGTTGCCATGAGGAAGCATAGAGCGCGGCAGAATTGCCTCTAAAAATTTCAACAGACCCTTATTCCATTCCCATGCATATACAGATAGAGAGGGAGAGAGAGAAAAAGATAGAGTGAGAAGGAGTAGGCGAGAGAGAGAACCGAAGAAGAATCTGTCCCTGTTGGATTTCCCTCAAGGCTGTACATACAGTCAGTCCTCTGGGTGTCACGTCAGACGAATTCGATTTGATCGGAAAACCTTTACTAGACTTATCCTTCCTTGCACAGTGGTAATAGAAAATAGACATACTCAGCAAAGAAAAATCGAGGACGCAGTCCGCTACTTGAAAACTATGTTTTTGATACTCACTATTTTTCTTCTCTCTCTTTCTACCCTTGATAGTGTTATGGGATCTGAGACACTTGATTATTTCTATTCTTTTTTTGCCTTTCTTATGCACACAACGTGCCCTTCCAGGGTCCACCGAAGACAAATACGTATGGAGCACTTTTTAAACATTGTCCATCCCAATTTTCTACATACGGATCAAGATAAAGTCCCTGAATGTATGTATTTGTTAGGATGGGTTCATCTCAAAGTACTATTATGCTCAATTGAGGATTCACAAGCACCATCAGAGAGAGAAAGAGAGATCGAGAAATACACATATTATACAAAATACGTATACAACAAAACAACCATAGAGAACAGGGATGCGGTCCTTACAATTTTTTTCTTTCTTAAGTAGAAACACCGGTGCGGTTCAAAGCAGTAATGACAACTATACATAAGGGGATTTTCAACTTTATTGGTCGCATAAGTATTAACAGCGGAGAGAGAAAAAAGTTTAAAAACTTCCCAACTTCGCCTGTGCATTTTGTAGTTCGTAAATAAGTTAAAGCAACATAAAGAAACGTCATACATACATACCAATGGATATATTCATATATAGGCAGAGGGTAACAAGTAATACACTTATATACACATTCCTACTACTACCACCGCCATGACAAGGCACACCACACCTCGACAACATCACTGGTAAAAGTTTTAAGTACGCAACTATACACACACACAACATCATATGTAGTCCTCCTTCTCTTCCCTCCCTTATGTTATCTCGAGAGACCGAATGAACACAAAGTCGACAACAACTCCTTTACTGTCACGGGTTCCAGTTTCAGCATGGCCAGTATGGCCACTACATACATATGCTGGGAGAATGTATCCATTGAAGGATTCCAGCACTATGTTTACAAACCAAGTACATAATTACTCTGCTACAGTATGTTTATTATTACCATAGTGTTTAAAACCTTTCATTGGGTGAAGCCCCCGGCTCCCTAACACTCGGTTACATAAGTCACACTAAAAAGCGTTTTGTCTGGCACCCGCACCCTCATAAAAACAATTTCAGGTAAAAGTACGTGTGTCTCCATCCTTTATACATAATACATCAAAAGATCGGGGCTCTGAACTCCTTATGCCCGAAACTGTTCCATTGAATTCTTATGAAGAGATACAACCCCTACAAACACAATTAATAGCTATGGATATACATACTTCCAGGCCTGCACAACAAAAAAATCCAGTCCTTATTTACCCCTCTGCTCTCGACCCCTAGTTGGGTAAATGGATTCCAAACCTTCGTTACGCCAATTATTTCGAGACTGGCATGTACGCCTTAACCGCTCTTCTCTCCACTCTTACGCATACATATGGTAGCACTACTCCCTACATAACCTAAACAAAACGGATTTTCGGGCACAAAATCCTACACTAGGGTCTTAAATGAAGTCACGCTTAAATACATCTATGTTGAAACCTCAAGGGGGAGGCCATCAAGTCATTAGGCTATAACTTCGGAAGACACAGAGTCCGGACAAGTGACCTTCATCAATAAAGAAAAAAAAATCTATAATACATAAAATAATATTATAGCGAAAGGAACGTTCTATAGGTCGGAGCATAATTAACCTTCTCTCTTCCTTTACAAAATTGATTCCCTACTACGTACATACATAAACATGAAACCAATCTTTAGAATGTATTTTAATAAAACGATGACAATTGAAAATCTTAACTACGCCACTATAATTAACTTGCCAAATTAATATAAAATAACTCTTACGAGAGCATGAGTAACATTTTCCCTTTACTTTACCTCAGAATTTAACGCGGTTATTTTATATACATATATGCATATACATGACCGAATAAAAGATTGGGTTGCGGAAGATGAAAGAAAAATTACGACTCAATCTACACTTTGCACGCACGTAGGTATGTGTATTCAAAAACATACTACTAGTAGGGAAGAAAGGCAGAGAAGAGACAGAGAATGAGAACAGAAAAGGAAGTACACACTGTATCAGCGGTACTCGTATACCTCACTATCTCGCATGTACCTCGTACACTAAATTGAAACAATAAATGCCAGGATTTAAACTACACATCGGTACTCTTTCAACTTACGTACTCAATGTAGAGGCACATACTTTGTACTGTGAATACATGCCACCCGAACAAGCCTTTACAGTATCCGCAGTGAATACTTGACGTTTTGCAACAATTCTCCGATACAAATGCGACTGGAGCAGGAAGATACATACACAAGCACAGTATGCACCATCGTATTTTGTAGTAGACACCATATCAGTACGAGAGACCCAGTGACAGTGCAATGGAGTGGGGTAAAGTACATAAAACTCACCGGATCGCCTCGTCGTCTCTCACACTCTTTATGCATATTATGCTAACCTCAGTGAGCTGCAGATGTTTCGTCCCTTTCATCTCATTTCCCTCAACTTCCTTTTCAATCAGGGAACAAGTCTGTATACACACGGGCACACTATTGCTAAATACTGTATTACTAGGTATATGTATGCACATAAGTTAGTACACACACATTAAACTTCAAATATCTACGTAATACAATGCTATCAAAGACACGTATAATAATACATACATCGAGGTTTTAAAATTTAGGGCGAAAGAGTGAGAGAGACAGGAATATTTTGCCTCAAGTGACAGTCATTTCCCAAATATTCTATGACTACTGCTTATTACTGACGTATGCAACCTCCAACAAATATTTTTAGAGTCATTTGTATCCACGTTATTTTCCATTGTAAATCCAACTCGTTTCTCTTCCGTATACACTATATGGTACACGTACTTTTAAAATTATTGCCATCAAGCTGCTCAAATCAAATCTTTTTTTTACCCATCTCTATCTCTATACACTCTGTGCAGCTAAAATATGAATTAGTTTCCACACCATACATGTGAATGTATAATTACCCTGCTGACTTGGTGTAACTTCAAAAGTACATAAATGAAAACATACAAAATACTCTATCAATCCTCACACCACTCTGATCGTTCCCTTCCTCTATCCAGCCTTTTTCCACCAACGTATGGTAAACACATATATAATTTATACAAATGCAAATGTACACAGTGGTAGTAGTGGGATGGATGAAATAGTAACAACTAAAAGGTACTCGGCACCATTGTCCTGGGGACAAGTCAAAATACATATTTGTGCATTCATCCGTCCCTATTAATCATTTTCCCCGAGTTACATAAAGGAACCATTCCCTGTAAAAAAGGAGTCGACACCATACGCTGGTGAAAACCACTATTTTTATAGCTTTCACCGTGAAAATTACTAAACATTTAATTTCCACAGAGAACAAATGTTTTTTGATGAACACATATCCACACAGAGCTCATGTAACAGTCGGCCCAATTATCTTCCTCATCGATTTTCCTCGAACACTTTCGTTTGTGCTGTACCTCATCTGTATCGCGAAGTAGTGCAGCTAAATGCTTCTATAAAATATTAGTAGTGTCTTCATATAACCTGATTCAAGTGTATTTTCATGCTCAAAAGCTTCGCTCTTCAATAAAAGCGTAATCATAAGTTAGCTATATAAACTTTAGCAGGGAATCCCGGCCATAACAGTACCAACCGGCAGTCCTTACAAACATTATTATTTCGACCATTTGGACGAAGGAGGACGTAAGTATTTATAATAGGAGAAGGAGAACCGCCGTCCATATTGAGCTGCTTTTGTTTCCTCATTTCATTCAAAAAGGGTCTGCACGCTTGCTTACGTATACATACATTGAGGAACAAGAAGCCAATTTCCTGTCCCTAACAGTAGGATCGTATGTACATGCAGGTATATACACCGCTGGTTGTGGCGGTAGTATGTCTGTGGAGGCTGTGCAAGAAGGAGTATGTAATATGCATTTGGATAACTCTACCACTACAATGTAGATTTCATTCACACGTACATACATCCATAATCCGACAGTTCTTCTCCCTCCTTTTGAATGCCACCCTTCCATGGCCATTTGCGTACATACGGTAATGAGCGAGATTTACGAATGAAGCGAAAAAAACAGGATTGTATTGCTTTAAACGATCCCAGACCCTCGACAACATTTGGTTTCTCCCGTACTACATATTTACTTGAAACCGGGACTCCAGCTTTTAGTAAAAAGCCATATAACTTCTATTGGAAGACCAGAGGGGGGAATAAAGTAAACCATAAGGTTCACTGAAAGACACTCTTTTGCAGCACCAAGAAGGGGAAAGGAAGACGAGGAAGAAGCCCAAAACAAGAAAACAAATGTTATCAGATAAGAGAGCCAGTGAGTGAATGGTCCTCACAGGAAAATGCAGAACCCACACTTGAAACCCCGTGTTTACGGTCATGATACACACAACCAATTTGGACTAATGTCCAAAGATGTGTATATCCATGATGTTCCTGCAATTACTTCTTATTTCCCTATACACATCCATCTTTTTTCCCGCAACCATTCACGCTCCTCCACATATTTACACCACCCGAATTCCCAGCATGTGGACGTTGCTGGTGAGGGTCGATGTGCCATGCTTAAAAATACAAAGGTCTCTCTTGTTGGAGTGGTGCTAGAAGATATCCCTAAAAAATCAGTCTATGAGATTTCCCTACTTTTACTGCAATCCTATCCTAATGCACAAATACACAACCATTTGCACA
The DNA here is from genome assembly GCA_034693705.1 of Spatulosminthurus flaviceps. Taxonomy (NCBI): domain Eukaryota; kingdom Metazoa; phylum Arthropoda; class Collembola; order Symphypleona; family Sminthuridae; genus Spatulosminthurus; species Spatulosminthurus flaviceps. Next base: position 9,255 of record JAQFXU010000744.1, read on the forward strand.
AGAAACCAAGTAAATATAGAAATATAGACAACACATGCACATATTCTAATTTCATACGCGTATTTGTACCTACTTGAAAAGAGATACGCACCCACTGTACATAACTACTTTCAAACGGCCAGTCATGCCCAATAATGTACATGTTTGTAAATGAGATACGCAGTCAAAGTAAAGAGATTACAAGGGATACAACCCCAAAGGCAAAGTTTCCTAACACATCCTCCTCATGGTAGTATTACCATGCACATGGAAAAAGGGAGGGAAAAATCCGGCTCAAATTCCATTATTCCCCCATAAAATTGGCTCGTATTTTATTCCTCCTCCAGTTCAAATTCTCTTTGAGCATGGGATCTAAAACGCAAGATATTCCTCCTGACGTGCTTTCCTGTAGCTTATATGATAGTTCTGCCATCTTTCCTAATGGAATGTACATACATATTATTATACTGGGTTCATGATGGGAGTGTACTGCAACAGTGTTGCTATTATTGCTTCTAAGGAAAGGAGATTTTCCCCTCGGATTTTCAGTGCCTCTGAATTCACTCCTCTGAATGAAATACATGTCTTGTATACCATACTCGTTCCATACGTATATATACATTCCTATTCTAACTTATCTCGCTCCTAAATTTTAAATACATACAAGGAAATGCTTTAACACTAAGCAGCATTACTCCTGCTGCACAATGCAATTTCCCCCCTTATAAACACTCGAAAGGTTGGCATCCCTATAGTAACGACAAATCCATGGAGTGTATAACTATACTTTTGTAAATAGTACGGAGAATCAGGAGTAAACGACCGTTCCTGGCTCGACTCCCGTTTCCTAGAAGAAGTCTTATTGAGACCGTTACTATAGGAGCTAGGAAAAGGCATCACGGGATTCAGCATTAACTTTAAAAGGGAAAGGCCAGAAAAATGTATGCATGTTCTAATCCAAGTTATACTAAGCATATAGAGACATTATAAGAACATGTATACACAAAAACACCCTACTCAAGTATGCCTAATGTAATTTATACGCAGGGTTCATATTAGACAGGTCCTTCCAAAGAACAGAAACCTTCTCTGGTTTACATCTCTCCCACATCCCAAGTACGGGCTTATGTAGTGTCTACCCTAAAATATAAGGGTACGAATGAATTCAAGTGGGAGGGCAAAGCTAATGTTTTACACACCAAAAACTGTCTTCGTTTAGGGCCAAAACTCAAAGTCAAACTGGAGTGTACTTCACTCCACGGAATTTCTCAAAACAACCAACCAACCAAACAGCAAAACTTTGCAGCAACGGATAAATTACGTGCATATAGTATAACATTCTTATTTCCAGATGCGAATACACATGTTCCAACATTTCAAGTGTGCATAGTGCACACAGTACCTCAACCAACCAGGATCATGCAAAATTTTAAGCTTAAAAGTGCATGACCACAGACAGGATATGCCAAATCGATAAACTTTTTCTCCTGATCTGCACAAGCTTCAAATAATTTTAGTAAGTACATAAGTAAGTTCATGAGTAAGTACATAAGGGAAGACTTTCATTGTAAGAGAAAAATGAGAAACAATCAACCAAATAAAATGTATCCTTTTTTGCTGACACTGAAGTTACTGGCAAAGAAAAAAACTGTACAAAGAAGTTCGCAACTTGTTTTTACAAGAACATGTACAAATCACGTAATACTAACATGAATGCATGAATGATGAATCAAACTTCGGGGCCCTGGACAACTATTTACTTAAGGAATAGACTTCACTTGAGTCACTCCATGTCAAAACGCCCATCCATTCAGTCCATTCACATACCAAATGTATTGTATTTTCTTTTTTCCCAACTAATTGTAAGTATTTCAGTAAAGAATCTCTTGGAACAATCTCCGTTCACTAACATCGCCATAGCCACGGTCGTAAAACAAATAGTTTTTGTCATATGTCGTCAACATAGACAAATTACGTTTTTCGTGTCCATTGTATATAAGTATCAACTTTGAGAACTCCTTTAAAAATACAATTTCTATACTAAAAACTAATAACAGTTTAAGAAAAACTGAGTATACAAAAGTAATCATCTAATAGGATTTTAAGAAGAGCCATAATATAAAAATTTTATTAGTCGCTATTTTTGCACGTAAAGAGCCAAGAACAATCTGCTAATACTGAAAACTCTCTACTAATATGACTCCGACATAAGCTCTAGCACAGTATATCAAATCGGTTCTACAGATATGCTCCACATTTGCACTTACTTGCATGATTTGAAGTACACAAAAAAATTCAACTCGTTTAATATTCATAGTTACGAGATTTCCTTCCTCGCTAGCAATTCTACTCCTCCTCAATGAATGTTCCAAAGCGTAGAAAATTGGAGAAAGCATGTTGCAAAGACGAATATTGCTAAAGTAAAACAGGGGAAAATGCAAGATGGAGAAAACTAAGATCTTGAAATACTGCAGGTTTACATGTACACCGACAAAACAGTACAATGCATATGTACAACAGCAGTACACTCAATCACATCTATAACAAAAATTTTGCAAAATTCAGCCCGAGTCTCTCTACCCATCTTGCGAGCTCTTTATCAAGTTGCAAAAAACGGCAGATGGAAAAACCTTTTCACATTTCATTTTAAGATAACCGGAGGGAAAGGAGTTATAGAGCATGGGGAAAACAGAAATACAGGATGCAGCAATATTTTTTGCGTTCGCTTCTCCATAGACAACCTCGGAAATCATTTTCACCTTCAAAAAGTGATTTCCCTAGATCCCTTCATTCCTGGAACGGGGATGTGTATCATTTGTACGAAGTCATCCCCACTACCTACCACTTTTGTATATGATTTACAGTGATGTACAAACAGGGCAGCTCCATGTCGGCTGCGATTCATATTTGCAACCATCGCGGTGGTTCCACACGGAGGAACAAGCCTTGCAGAGCAGAACTTATCTCGCAAGGCCCTTCTTCCTTTACAGGTAAAGGAGCCGGAGACCCACCAGTTTGGATCGAGACAGCAACGCGGTAGGTTGTCTTTCACAATTGCTCATACATTCATAGTGAAAAAAGGACGCGTATTGCCTAATTATTAGATTGGATTTATTGTTGTGCCCCGAAGTGACCAAGCCACGGAAGCTTGAGTTTGTGGATCAGAGGTAGACGCCAACAAGAATCGGATAATTAGTGCTACCTGCAAACTATTGCTGAAGTCATACGGGTCTATCAATAAAATAAATATTGAAGGCAATTTGTGATTTACGGCGCAGCTGTTTTCACGTCTTTGGCATTTATGGAACACGGAACCACACATTAAAAACCATCGACAGAAACAAAGCTTTAGCCAACATTTTCGTTGTTAGTTGTGAACTGCAACATTTTTTCATGGTTGCAATGCGATGTACACACGGTTAATAAAAAAAATTATTTGTGTACCCTAAAAAAATACAACTACACGTTCATTCATTTTACATAAACAACTCTGTATTAGGGTACATACTCTGCACATACTGTAGCAGGGCACAAAAAAGTTACTCAAGCCCCAAGTATTCAAAATATTGAAATTTCTAAACACCAACTAAGCCCAGCTACATGCATGTGAAAGAAGCTATATAGTATTATTATTAGCAGAATAGCAATGCTGCTTTGCTTACTGCTTCTTGATGAAAGCCCTTTGATATTTTTACGTAAGGACACTATACCTCACCTATTTGTAAGGATATATGTTTGTACAGACGAACGGATTCCAAGTATTCCTGAGATGCATACTCGGCAATTTTTTACTATATCACCCTCAAATTATATTTTATACACCATGCTCTCCATCGTCCTTCCTTTCGTTGAAAGAAGGAGACTGAACGACTGATAGGGAAAGTGATGCAGGAGACTGAAGGAAAGAGAGAGTCATAGGGCACACAAAAGTCCCAAGTTGTAAACTACGAAAAGAAAAGAAGGAGGAAAAGAAAAGAAGAAAGACGCTGATGTAAATGTATCTTATACACTACATAGACGTGGTTATGGTCCCATGGAATTTTTTGGCAATGAAAACTTTCCTGTACTTCAGAACTTATGAAGAGCTTATGTTATACATATGACTGCATATACATATGTAGGTACTCCCGTTACTATTTCCTTCTTTGCGGAATTTCTTATACACTTACAGTATAGTAAGCCTCTTTGAATATACTGCATCGCTATTAAGCCTTCTTATTAAACAGTAGTACATACCTCTCATCCCTTCTCATACATTAGATTCCCAAGAAATACAGTGAAAAGGGCATTTTTTAAGCAAAGGGAGACGACGAACAACACAGTGAAGAAAAACGCACAAGAGAAGCAAAGACGAGCACTCTGACGATACTAGTCCTACGAAGAAAAGAAGAGGAAGAAGGGATTTGTGAGGCGAAAACCCGGGAAAATCTACTAGCTTCTCTCGGTTGAAGGTGATCGATCGCTCCAGCTAACAGAAACTGTACAAGAACGCTTTCTCTCTCCCCTCACCCTCACACAGTAGTAGTAGTTCCCGAGAGCTACACTTGTAAGTACAATGTTACACATCCTATTAGCTATAGACCTTTTAGCGTATTTTACTCTACAGCTAATCAAAAAATACGCACAGAAAAACAGTTTCTTATAGGGAGACAATATAAAGGTAAGTACGGATGTACATACTGGCTCTAGGGTCGCAGAGTTTTAAGAATCTTCTACATACATATACCTAAATGTACACATCGAGATTCAAGAAGAAAAACTACTACCCAACCTACATACGTTTGATTACTACACATATCACAGTGAGAATATATGTTTAAAATACATATACCCGTGAGAGCATCTATCTATTTTCGCTACAATTTTTTCTCTCCTTTCCCTCTCTTTTCCTCACTCTCTCTCTCACTGCCTTTCCACTTGAGCCACTATCTTAGACTTGTGGAGGCGTAATCTAAAAAACACTGAACTCCAACAGACTCTTCTTTTCCCCCGTCCTATGGTTTATTTTCCTACTACTGCTACTACTACAGCCACTTGTCTACGTGTGCACACATGCATACTTGAGTGTATAGATAGAAGAAGACCATTCAATTTTCATAAACCGCTAAGCTAAGTTTGCAGACTTACAAGTACCCTAGTCCATACATGCACTTACTACCCTACCTATAATAAGATTTAAGGAGGCCTCGAATCTACTATGTAAGTGTATCTTCTCAGGAACCAACCAAAATAGCATTGTAAAAAAACTCAACCTAAATTCATACTCAAAATTCCAGCTACTAACTCATGCACGCGTCTTTCTCTCTGTGGGTTCCAGTTACAAGTGTGTGTGCATGTGAAAAAGGGTGAAACTGATAAAAGGGTTCGCCAGTGAAAACAATAACGCTAACATTTACTTCATTTCCCTACTAACATGTACCTACATGCTTCAAAGATAACACAGATAAAACCATGTATCCTCAAATATTCAGTTCCGACAACCTTTTATAAATGGACAAGTAAAAAGTAACCACGTTTGCGATATAGTTGAAACCCTTGAAGCCAAATGCCGAATCTACGCACTAGTACATCCGTTTGTACTTCTAAACTCTATTAGCAATGTAAAATTTTTTGTAAAACTGCATAATAGATGCAGGAATAAAACATATACGTGCATATTTACGAGAGATAACAAACACACCTGGGAAGCTCCATCCCCTCCTCCCAATAATTACAACAGCATTACGCTATTCATTTTTTTTTTGTCCATCTCCCAACTGCAAACAATTACCTCCGATGCAATCAGACTTCGCCAGCATAATAGAAATTATACTGATGGACAGGCAGGTTATGTACATGCACAGCTTCGTTTCATGTATCTTACACATAAATAGAATTTGCTATAGATAACATATCTGCTGTGCACAAACCGAAAATAGTGAGGGGCACATTTTCTTTGGCTCTTCTATAGCAGTACACAGTTGTCCTTAAAGCTAAAACCCGGACACTGCGACTTCGGCCAAAATTGAAGTAGTGCTTCAGAACAGTCTTCATCAACACTTTCAAAAAATGATTCGATATTTTCGATAATGCTTCTCAAAAATCTCGAATAGTGCAAATTTCGGGCACTACTTCAGATTTTGGCTAAAATCCGTAATAAGCATTACTCATAGTTTTATAAATACATACATAAAAAGAACTCCATAAAGCCTGCGACCTTTTGTACCCCCCATATCGTCGAGTAAAGTCCAAAAGGCGCTATAATTTTCGTAACGTTATGGGAAAAACCAAATTATAGCGCCTTTTGGACTTTACCCGATGATATATAGTTTTGTTACACCATCTGTCTATGTACATGGGGATACCTACATGTGGAAGTTTTAAAATACATTACAATGGCAGTAGCCCATAGTATTAATATTAATATTTTTGCACTTACTATCTGCACTTTCTACGGACTATACTCATAGTCTGTCACTTATATCTCTCTTTCTCTAGCTCCATTGCTCGCTTGCCTTACCTCACTCTCCCATGTTCTTTACAAATGTACAAAAAGCTCATCTCCACATTAAACAGCTTCGTCGTGAGGAGTGATACAGTGAGTATTAGTGTAAGACAAAAGAACGATGCACTTTACTCATGAATAAAAACGTGAAAGATATTAGTTGGTTCTTAATTTCAAAAGGAGGTAGCCACGTCCGACGTCCATAATAGTTGATATGGTCGAGTGAGCACAGCAAAAAAATCCGTAGCACAAAAATAAATGAAAGGAACAAGGAGCGAACTGAAGGATAGGATGCCTGTGTAAGTACATGGAGCTCAGTCGGATAAGAGGGAGAAGCGTTATAGGAGCTATAGAGAGAAAGACGGTCGACAGAAAAAAAATCCAGCAAAAACCACGATGTATGCATGCTCCCTAACTTATAATATTTTTCATTTTTACGAACGAAATGCTATATCTATGCACTACCCAAACTGTTTCCATTAAGAGAGTAAAAGAGGTGCAATAATCACGAACCGTAATATACCGAGTCATGGTATATGGTAAATACCATTAAATGCATACATCCCTTTTCTACAAATGTTAATACCAATTCAAAGGCCGAGCATATATGTTACTTCCGAACATTCATCCCCAATCAAAAAACATCCCATGATAAGGAAAGGTAGAATACCGTCAGATTATAATAGTTTAATTGGTTTCTTTCAAACCCTTGTGCCATCTTCAGAATATCTATGGTCTAACCTTACATGACTATGCCATAATGTGTATACATGCATTCTTAATACGTAACCTCAGGGATTAATAAAAAAGACACAACAGTAGAAGAAAAGACTTGAGGAATTCACAACGCTCATGGAATCAGAACAAAGTAAGCAAATATGTCATCATTTGATTTTCCATACCCACGGGATACATACTCTTCGCTTCCTAATATACGTAAAAACAATCCGTCCTTCTCCTACAGTACTACATGCACCTTAAACCTTATACAGTGCCATCACCAGGAACTTAAACTAACATCACAATGAGGATACTCTGCATGAACATCTTGAAAAGAGCAAAATCAACGAATATATTTCCATTCACCCTGTTCCCTCTATCTATACTACTCCTTTCATTCTCTTTTCCTACATTATTGTATCAACTATGTATCCTCCCAACGCAATACTTTTGCTGGCACTGACGAAACTCCTCATGTTTTTTAATGCTCAACATACCGTGAACCAATGTGCTCATGTATAATTTTTTCCAACAATTTTTTTCTCACTGTATGCATAGTTCGTATACACCAAAACCTACCACTAAGACTTACTCTCGGATTTTACCTACGTATACATACACAAATGCACAATGTTAATTGAGTGTTCCCTGCCGAAGAATACCACTTGCTGTATTATTGTACATAATTCTCCTATGGATGCAATTATATTCGAATGCAACTAGCTAAAAAGTAACTACTATAATTAAATACTGGGTTTATCATGACGTTCTAAATCACATGAAAAACTCTAACATTGAAATTCGACGACAATAAAATTACTTATTTTTATATAAATAATTTTTATACAAATATAAAAGTCACTGTATTATATTATATGCGGAAGCGCAGTGAAAAAAATGTAGAATATAAATAATTCGATGATTTTAATCAAATACAGTACCTTGAACTTGCACTGTATGACTGAATGCTGAAGTCAATTAAAATTCCCTTGTTTGCTTCGTACTGACGCACAAGCTTAATAATTAAGTTATCAAATTTGAGTAAGCTGACATGGTGATCAGAACACATTGCTTACGTAAAATCTTATATACTATGACAATAAACTTTACAAGCCAACGAATTTCATGCTGCCACATTTTAATGTTGCAATCTGTGACAAACTCAATACAATTAAATTAATTACACTGTAATTACAACGGCCTGGAGTGAAAACTATACCAGCAAGAGTTTAACACGGTAAATATACAGGCTGAATGTGCATACGTACACAGCAGTTTGCAAAAACCGTGCACCGTGCCACGACAGATAAAACTTCAGCCTGACACACGTAAATACATTTGCACAAATGGAACTTATGCCCTATTAAATGCAAACACTGAAACACTACAAGCATGGTGATGATGACACTTGGTACTAGAATACAAGCAGTTTCTACCAGATTCCTACCTGTGTGATAACATTCAATGTCTAATATATTAATTCAACTTTAAATCACATCCCTAGTCATGGAAAAAGGCATTGAAAATACAAAAGCTGCATAAAATGTTAGGATACATAAAATCTTTAGCCACAAATCAACCGGTGCTCACAACTGGTGCTGTCGCCGATGTAAATACCATACAAATAAATTCAACAGCTATAGTAAGCAATAAACAAAGCAAAGGAACCACATGTTTCGCTATTGAAAATATTTATATACTTTCATATTTAAAGGAGCTCATGAGATACAATCTACTCATACAATCCTCACCCCAACTTTATCCATGAATGACAAGAAATGTACACACGTCTATTGGTCTAGTATTTAATCAACTGAGTGCATGGGTATACGTTCATGCGAATTGTGTGAAAGCAATTTCAAAAGGCCGAAGTAGGATACAATTGAATAATTACTACCTCATACACTCTACACTATTTACGAGCTCCTCATATATGTGTACGTAAAATGTGTTCTCTATCGTTTTAACTCCTCCGCATACATATGCTCTTACCAGCACTAGTTCTATTAGTTCTACAGTCCTACCGCATACGAAATTACTTTAAACCTACATTTACTATACAAATATATATACATGTTCATAATCACATTGTGAGCTTAAAATTCGAAAAATGTAAACTATTTATACACATGAAAAAATGCTGCATATGGAGCAAAAACCGATCCTGTTGATTTTTTTCTGCTGGTTTTTATCAGTAACAGAATCGTTCACAAGTTCACACACAGCAACCGTAAAAGTATTGCATTTTCAAAATAATTTTCTTTCCATCCTGACTTAGCTTTCCACCTTAACTTTACCACTGTTTTCCATCAGGAAGTCAAAGCAGCTGACATTAGCATACTTCTGCATTTTATTTCGTTCTAATCTGGCGGCGCACGAGCAGATCAAGCTTCCAAGGGGAAAATGCTCAACCAAAAAAAGTTAATATACACAATGTTTCTCTTAATACAAAAACGGCAAAAAACGTGTTAGGCTGGGCTTTGTTTGTTTGATTTATTGAAAATTTGTAATTGTTTCCTTCCAATTTATGTCGCAGCTAATAATATTATCCTTATGATTAAGTATTCAGCAGCACTGACAATGAGTGTGTGCATAAAATAATGAAAGGTCGGCAAAACGAAATAGTTTTTTTTGTATATAAAAAAATTACAAATCGCCTGTAAGTACCATAAATACAAGTGATTATCTCACAACATTTCAAAACTACCCGTTATCGATGTAATGACAACAACTTCATGCTCATATATGTATGTCTGCTTGCATTATATAACTTATTGTTACGAGGAGTGAAAATCTAAAGCGCATCGACATCATCGTACATGTTCGATTATGCATCATGTAAACCAGAATACGGTTATATAGTTGGTGTGTAAAAAAAGGGGGGAGATGACTTCGTCAACGTATTCCACAAATACAACTGATGTACTGCTATACACAGGTGGGAAACGATTATATGTACCTGTGTTAGCTAGTAAAATAAATTATCTCCAATAAGTATGAATGCAAAATTAAATGTGTATATGCGGTGAGAATTGTGTTCAAATAAAAACGGCCAAACTGCATACACTGGTATACATGTATGCATAAACGCAAGCGAATTCATATTAAGTACGAAACGAAACAAACCAGCCAACCAAGCTATTTTAAAACATCGCATTCAGTCAACGCTGGACTACATACATAAACGGCACTGCTGTAAGGGATGAGTCTCATGTACACGGATGCATGGACATCCACACTCTTTTAGTTGCTTAGTTATTCTCTGTGCTAGAAGTGATTATGGCAAAAACAGTTTTCCGTTTCCTTCTAATACGCTAAACGCAAGGAAGGTAAATAAGGTGCTTTACACTGAAACAACTAAAAATATAATATGCGCATAGTCTGTACACAAATATAAATAACACTGGTATTCACATACAGTGCATAAAACTTAGATAAGCTGGCTTGTACAAAAACGCAATATGACATATGCACTAATGACTCTCAAATTTCCCACCATCTCATTACTATTCTAAAAGAAGTATAATGAATGTAAAATTATACGACGAGTTACCAAATTACAAATGTTGTCTTGTAAACTATACTCCACAAGAACCAAAATAGTTACTACTGTACTGCAACTGCAACAATTTCCTATTTTGCATTATATATACCTTTGCATACAAATGCATTCAATAGAGGGACGATTCCTAAAAACTGTCTCTCACAATACTAAAATATATTTAAACCAGTATCTACCTTAACTTTCTACTAGCAGAAAAACTTTATTTGCATCAGCCCGAGTTATGTGTGCAATCACTGCATTCACAATTCTCTTGAGAGGGGGTGCCATTTTGTAAAAAAAAAATTTAACAATGAAGAATGCTGTCGGATTTCATTAAATTAAGCAAGGAACATGGAAAACAAGGTAGAAATTCTCTGCTCCAACTACTATTGTAGAATCATACATTTTATATTTTTTGTAATCAGTTTTAGAAAATGCAAATGCATTAAATTAATAATTATTAAACGCTCCAGTTTGTACTGGAAACTCGTAGAAAAGGCATCATTTGAAAACAGTGGAAGACAGAAAGAGCATGAATTCACGTCTGAAATAAATATTTCATGCTTACATGCATCTGTATTTCTGATTGTAAACGGTCATGACCGATAATCTTTTCTCGGAGAGTCGGATAATTACAAATTACAATGCGTTATATCGTCGGGTAAATTCCAAAAGGCGCTATAATTTTCGTAACGTTATGGGAAAAACAAAATTATAGCGCCTTTTGGACTTTACCCGACGATATATAAACACCATTGCGCTTAGTTCCTATTTTTCATGCGTACAGCCGCAAAAGTTTGCTACATGGAAACCCTTTACCCGTGACATGCATACTATACGAACGTCGCAGAACTATCGTTTAGTACATATACATGTAATTTGGAGGAATATAAAGATCTCACGAAAATTACCATACCTGCTTATGCATCTCCACGTTGAGTCCATAAGACATTTCGTAATACTGTAAAGATATAAAAGACATTTACATTAGCCATTTTCACATCAAAAGACGCTGGAATGGAATCGAAGCTAAAACCAATACGTCATTCATATTTTAAAAAAGTATAACTACTATTCGCCGTGTACTAAACTGTACGATGACACAATTCAGATGAACTGAGTCTGCAGGAATGCCGCCGTCTCCTTATCTTTAATGTTTCCGCTATTTCTCATTCAGCCTGAACATTGTTATTCCATGTCGTAATTATAAAATTATTTGGCTAATTTTACTATAAAGCAGAGATGTTTACTTCGAATTTCGAAGTAAAATCATTATTTTTAAATGCTGAACGAAAATGTACCTGGATATCTTTCAATAATAAAACTGTCAGTAGCAGCAAAATAATATTTTCAACTAGTCAAATCAAATAATTATTATCTAATGAGCAGTCTGTAATCTATAAAGCTTGGATGATCAAACATATCTACTTGTAGAACATTTTTCAATGCAGTCTAGGTGAACACTGGATAAGCATTACACAATATAGAATACACTTTACAGTGTAGCCGTCTGGCTGTATATTAACTCCATAAAAGACCTAAAATATTTTGTTTTGTCCTCTAGCTTCTCCTCATCCTCGACGCACTAAGATTTACCAAACAAGTCATCTTCGTCTCTCTTGATCCTCAAGAATGCATGTTAAATTCGAGTTTAATAGCACTCTCATTCTTCTCATTTCCCCTTCTAGTATGGACTTACATGTTACATATATAATGCATATTACAAATACAATAAAATTACTGAAGTTCCACTAAATTGCATACAAAGTCGATGAAGACAGACTAGGTAGTACTACCCTAATGTGCTCATATATGGGCATGTGACGAGAGATAAGTACGCAAATCCTTGAAACCTCGGAATCTTCAGCTCCGTCTCTAATATTATTACTGCTATCCATAATAAATTTCCTTAAATAACTCTCAAACCATGTGTGGGGCTACTAGCATTTAAGAATTAAAATAGTTGTTACTGTAAAGTTTCGGAGTTAAAACAGAAACATTTTGAAAGAAACATTTGTCAAGCGCACTTACCATGACGTAGTGTCTCTGCATTTCTGTCTTCTCTGTTGCTAGCTTCTCACACTCCAGTTTTAGTCTGGAAACAAAATACATAAATTTTAATTACATATAAGTAAAATATTTAGCTAGAAATATATACATCACAACACAGCCAAGTTCTTATTTCAAATATTTGAATTAAATTCAAACTTGTCGCTAGCACGGCGTAAATCACTGATCCGATAATTTTGAATATCTTACAACATAAATAACTCAAAATACGTGTACCAGTATCATATAATGATAACATTCCTTTTTACTCCGTCAAAATTACTTATCAACTGGTAAATGAAAATATTTCTTCAAAATAAATATTTAATAGGCAAATACACCTAAGAGCCTACGATGAATCATTAATCATAGTCATCTATTTAATGGCCTCTCCCAGAAAAAAAACATGGACACATAAACTCACATTTCAAAGTTATGATCCCGAGGTGAGCCACTAATTTATCTGTGTATAGTTCTAGTGTAGTAAAATATTCAGCAGTGCCGTGACAAGAGAAGAGGAAACGCTTTATTTTGGTTGACAAATTCCATTTAATGCAAACATTTTCACAAGGGATAAAACATAGTATAAACGAACCTTTGGTCATAATTACATAACACGTATTTGATGCAGGCCTACGTAGGGTATTTCAAGAACTTACAATATATACTACGCAGCATTATCTATTCTTTATTCTTCTATGTACAAACCACGCATCTTTCACACTGAATCTCACCTGCATCATATTGCATACTTTGCTCTTATTTCAATTACAAACCTGACATAATATGTTTTCTTAAATTCGTAAACCCTAGTATACTCAAAATACATTAGCACCATTTAGACTGGGAATACAAACGAAGTCGAGTAATAATAATTCGTACATTTGAAGTTCATGCAGCATGCATATACTAGCAGGCCCGATGAGCATGTGTGTATAAATGATGTTTTGTTTATCACACTTATTGTTAGGTATTACATTGCACATTCACTCTGTACACTGTAGATACTCCCAGACCTCTCTCACATCACACAGGTGAGAGTTGCACAGCGAGTTTTATGTACTACATGTGTGAGTGTATTTCCACGACTGAATGAGAGAACATGAGCAGAAAGATATAAGTAGTGAGGACTGTGCAGCATCCTTATCCGGATTCAAAATGCAGTGCCTGCTTATAAGTGCAATGCTTACATGACACATACATAATATTCCGCAACGCTAACCAACCAGATATTATCGGCATAGTTACAATCAAGTATTTAGCAGCCCATCACTTAAAATCATAATCGTCTTCACGTTCACAAACAAGCCAGGAATTAAATTTCAACCACAAGCTTTAGATCCTAAATTTCTGAATCGAAGAGCTATACCCGGAAGATTAAAACAGTGGTAGGGAGTGACACGGAACAAGTGAGAGGAAGGAGATGTGCTTGAGATTCTCACGTACTGTAACTTCTACTCACAGTCTTACATTGCATCCACAAAGTGTGTAGTAATGTTATTTTGCACTTATCTGAAACTTCCTTAAGTTCCCGAGCATGTTCCATAGAGCTACTATATGCATCCCATCCGAGTATATGCACACATAATCTACCATTCAAAACTAAATTCCCATCAGCTTTTCATTAACATTCGCAGAAAGTAAGTATGCCGACAATATAGTTGCCTATATAGATTTTCAGTCGGGAATGTTAGAGTCTAACCTGCACATATGCCAACGTACGGGTCATTGTAATTGCATTTTGTAGGAGCAAGTCGCAAGCGGATAGAATTATGCAAAATTTTATCATTCCCTAACTTGCTTCGTTTACGTACAGTTTTTAGAACAGAATCTACTCAATAAAGTGCTCACTCATTTCTATACAGTATTGAATGTAAATATACATACACAAGATGACGAAACATGAAAAAGAGCCACATCACTTGCATAAGAAAGGTCCAACGCTACTATGATCATGCTCGGCTTCAGCAGTAGGGTAGTAAGAAATCTTTCCCTTCTGTATACTTACTCCAGACGCTGATATACTGTATTTCGAAAGCGTCTGTAGTCTGTATAGCCCCCCTTCATACGAACTGGAAGTATGGAGCCATGTTGCAAGTCTATTCCAAGCATGAGGTACACAACTGTATTCTCACATACTTGTGTGTAGATTAAATATACTTGAACAGAGGATATTCAAGTTGCTTGAACGCAAGTAAAAGTGAAATAAGGAAATAGAGCAGAATACATTTCCACCAATGTGAGCGTGTGTGTTAGTGCGGTGTGTTATATAAGATATAGAGGAACACATATATCTTCTCTGGAAGTTGACCTTAATAACAGGGATCCTCCTTTAACTCACCCTCGCTAGTTCAATGGAAAATACTTGGAATCCAGTTCCAATAGATGGGTATATGCAAATAGCAGGCATGGAAAAAACATACTTATGTCTATAATAGAGTATAAAAATAGATGTACGTTTGCAAGTGGTGTAGGTGTACGTTGCTACAATTAAAGGATAGATGAGTAGGTGCATAAATGAAGTACCTACATATATCCGTCCTTACGTATACACACAGAGAAGAACAGATTTAAGCCTGATCCGACCGTGCAGAGGAAATATCATAGGTTCCCAACTAGTTGTGGCTAGCCGTCACTGGAGCAAGGATGCAAAGTGCCACAATAATCCCAACATTGAAACACATTACGCTAATTTTGCTCCAGACCAAGTAGTCTGCCAACATGAAAGCCGCAATAACAAAGTCTGGAAGGATTCCGGATGAGACTCTCTTGTTGAGAATGAAATTCATACTAGACCGTGATTACATATTTGTTACCTGAGCTAAAATTCCCTCCCTGATACCTATAACCAAAGAGATAGAAATTGGGATGCCGGGGTCTTCCTGTTACTTACTTACCGCTGATAAGTACATGCATACCTATACAAAGATCCTCTGCCAAGTAAAGTTTTCCCCAGTATAACCACAATATGCAGAAAAAATCGAAACGGAAACCAACAGTGAACACAAATGCCTCTGGTCGACACACACTCCAATGTCAAATCTACAATACTATTCAAACTCAAACATGTACAACCTCTCGCAGTGTTTGATAATAATAAGGTGTGCATATATTTAAACAAAACCCCTTGGAGATTGCCACAATAAGCTCAAACACAAGACCATACTTACAAAATCTTCCCTTTTATTCGTATCTGCGTGCACGTATAGGGACCTTAGTTAGCACAGGAAACAATGTAACTTAAACGCCTGTCTTATTATCATTTATTTTTAGAGGTCGACGTAATACTTTACATACTACAAATGGGGCTTTAATCTCACAGTTACACAACCTTAACCTTTTCAGTCTGTACCCCGTCCGTGTACCTACTTTTCCTACGCTCCCACTTTAACATCCACTGTGGTAGGACATTTTCAATGTTAACTAATGCCAGTTTTAAGAAACCGAGTAACTTCGGAACTACAAACTGCTATACGCATTACCACAATCAATTCTACTAGCTAACCGTATAAACTATGAACGACTGGATGTACAATAGAAATATTAAGGATTAAATAAGTATGCACATTCTTTTAAACCTAAAACCAAAGAATAGCTATACAAGGGAAGTTTGGTAAGCGGACCACAGAAACTCTCGCGGAGCTTGTACAACCCGTAAGTTGTAGTTGAAATGAGAGTGTGAGAGAGAGAGCAAACCCAAAACCATAACCGAGCATCACCACAGGCATTTATATTCCTAGTGGATACGCCTGGAAGGTAAGAAACCAAACTATATCCCGTAAAACTTTGAAGAGCAAAAAAGGGTGTTATACCTTTCATATTTCATAAACATTGGGAACATGCCGTATACTTACCAGCTACGGGGACGTTCTTCAAATTCCACACCAGCGCTAATGATTCCTCGTAATTTGAAAATGCACGCAAATATATAGATAGAAAGCTCTGCTGTAAATCTATATAATA
Source organism: Spatulosminthurus flaviceps (assembly GCA_034693705.1). Classification (NCBI taxonomy): domain Eukaryota; kingdom Metazoa; phylum Arthropoda; class Collembola; order Symphypleona; family Sminthuridae; genus Spatulosminthurus; species Spatulosminthurus flaviceps. The sequence continues at coordinate 25,994 of JAQFXU010000744.1, forward strand.
CTATAATGCAGCATCAATATTAGCCTATGTACACCCACATTACTTAATACAAAATCAACCTTTACCATTCTCATTCTCTATCCTATAAATACTGAAAGCCTGACACACACAAGTTTAACTAGGGAGAGAGAGAGAGGAATCCCTCAACTCAACCAAGCTTGTCTCTTTCAACCTCGCCTTTCATCCTTATACTACATAATATGTAGTATGTAATAGTACGTACACGTTGATACATCTTGCCATGCCTTTCCAATGAACTTCACCTTCTACATCACGTCCGTAAACTTACTACAAGGTAGGGAAAAAATGAGCTTGCTAGCTTACATATTTCCTATACATAAGAATTACACAATACTTGCCAGACGGTATTTGTACAACTGAAGAAACCTTAACTTCCCCGTCTCCAACCTGCGAGGATGTTAACAATATTTCGTATTAAATACATAAGCATTCGGCAGCCGGGGCTTTTGAAAAGAAACAATTCAATATTTTTCTTGTTTTTTTCTCTCTCTCACTCTCGGAGAATGAGTAACTGCTGCAGTTGTTATCAATGATGATGATGACTAGATGAGTGTTTCCCTCGTGTATAACAAAAGCATATTTCAACTTCTACGCCATGAAAGCCAGCGTCAATTTCTAGCGTCCACAGTTGTACAGTAAACACTTAAGTAGTAGCAACAAGAACTTAATTACATAAAAAAAGTACATATACTCAAAGGCTCCTCTCCCATGATAATAGAGTTATTTTAATGAAGAACACTCATGCACATACGTAAATTTTTTTATAACAATTAATACGTATTTGAACATTATAACTCAGTTGCATACTGTTTCAGGGTGAGTAATGTGTATCAAATGCAATGTTTAATATAATGGTTGAGCAGAAACAGATTTCCCCCATCTTCCACATATTAAAAATACATTCACGATCCTTATTATTGCTGCCTTTCAAAAGTCATTTCGTTAAATAAATCTCAACCCCACAATCTTAAAAGCACCAACTACTGCACGGTTCGCTTCTCACCAGAACATCATGGTCACATCCCTCTACTACAATAGTACATGATGTGGGCAAAGTGTAGTAGCTTCTAGAGAGGGAGAGTAGTTTTTATCATATAAATCCTTACTTCCTTTCATTATTATGTACATATTACTGAAGAACATTACAGCAGCCGCGTGACGCTCACAATGGTTCTAGTCATTGAGTGGAACACAGTGCGAAAAACTTCTTAATTTTTTAATACTAATTAATAAAAATCTTTTGCTACCTCTTCTAATAATTTTTTTATCCCCTCACATTAGATCACTTCAAGGAAATGGATGGTCATAAAATAGAAAAATTATCTTTGATAGTACTAGAATTTAAAAAACATCCAGATAAACTGAAGTGATTTGAGTTACGACTGCGAGTAGGTATTATGTGATGGTGGGAGAGGAAAATAAGAAAATGTGTTGATGAACAAAAAAAACTTGTTTAATATAAAAGAATACACACCGTCAACAACAACAGCAATTCAAAGTATACGTTGAATGTAGAGTTTAAATTCAAAAGTACTCCTCTTATGAAAGTTCATTCGTGTAACAGGGATAGTGTGTTAAAAATGATGTTCCACGTACGACTTGTAAATTATGGTAGCAGTGAGAAAGAGAGAGAACAACTTACCTTGTCTTTTTCCTACACATAGGATCAACTTTAAAGCATGGGGATCTAATACTTGTACTTTTCTCTACCCATTAAAGTAACACAACACACACATTAGTCATTCTGAGACTTAATGTGAATGTACATGTGTACATGTTACATATATGAAGGTTGAAAATGCACGTTCAAGTAAAAGTACAATGGTGGAGTCCCACCTTGGAACTCCCATAGCAAATGCATCTAAAATTCATCATGCACATGCCTTGAACAACCTCCTCACATATGTGAGAAAGTATGTACGCACGAAAATACTTAAAACCTTTTTATGTTAGCATGCGGAGGGTTTATATATATCCACCGAACATACTGGCATGCAACTTTATGGGAGTTCAACTATAAGAGGCAGGTGAAAGATGGAGATAAATTGCTAATATATTACTTTGATGGCCAGGTATGCACTTACATACATAATTCAAGTGAGCCACGAAAAAAACGAAAGACTTATGATAGAGGTACAGAGAGCCACAAAGCGTAACCAAAGTCCACCCTGCTTTTATGTATATTGGACGCATGGACTTGGAGAATTAAAGGAGAATATTATGAGCACAATTACGTACCATTACCTTGCCTACCTAATTTAATACTTACATAGATTATAACACAATGGCCATTTGATTTCCCTGCACTTTTTTTCCACACCGAGTATCCCTTAAAGCTTATCCTCTTCGTCTGCTTAACTCTATCACACAATGCATACATAGACACACATGCACTCACATTCACTCAATCCTTCTCTCATCCTACCAATCCACGCTACATTTACATGCGTATTGTTACACAAACTCCGGTTCAATTTGGATTGTTGTTGAATTCAATTTTTTTATCCCACACGCTCATCATCACCGCCAATACCATTAGAATTCTACCTATTACACACATGTCTCTTATAGCTTTAAGAACACGATGAACGCTTAAGACATACTCCATTTTTTTCTAGACATCGTCTTTATCAAGACTAACTGGCATGATGCTTTTGTATAGTGTGAGGACGGTGAGCTTCATTGCTCATCAATAACCATCTCCACATAGTCATTTACGCTTTTTGTGGTAACTCCTCCTGACTGCGGTGCTTATAACACTCTTGTTTCGAGTTTGCTTGGACCTTTCACATCCACATTATTCACCCTGGGCTTTGTAATCTTCTCTGCGAGAGTATCATTCAGGTGTAACGAATGTTATGCATTTTTTTCGGGAACAATAACTTCCAAAGTTTATCCAACTCCATAAGTGCTGCTGCGCATTCCAGAGAGGCATGTATTGTTACAAATATTCTTTGAGCTCACTACAATAATGCGAGGTAATTGCAAGAAGATAGCAATACGATATGAATTACAATTTTTTCAGTTAATGTAGAAATCTTGACAATTAGACTTTGATAAACTTGAGTCGAAAGGGCAACCAGAGTTTATCAATGAAACAATATATTTCCGTAAAACTTATGACAGTTAGTAGATCCGGATTTAAAAATTGTCAAGTTAATTGCCAGGATTAAAACATTTATTGAACAATTAAATTAATCATGTCGGATATGTAACGTAATTCTCTTTTTATCATCTGGCACCATTTACTCATTCTTTTGCCAACAACAAGAAAAGTAACGTTCACGAAACGACAGGGAGCAGTATTGTGAGATATGATCGCATTAAAAAATGATTGAGTATGTCATATGTAGATGTATAAACTTCTTTTCAGATTCATAGATGATAAAAATAGAACTATAATCAAGCGTATACAAATGCAAAGAATGGACTCGACAAAAATAAACTTGAGTGGTCTACGCTGAGTTCTATATATTTGCCAGATTTCCCGTTCATACTTCTGATAAGAACCAGCAATGCATAATGAATGAATTTTCCTGTACAAACATTCCCAGAACAGATCTGCTGTGAAAGAAACGTTGTAGAAACTTCTACATACATTTAAGGGGAAAACTTACGAGTGATACTGTGCTTGGAGAAAATTGAATTCCTCTTTGATCCTCTCCAGTGCTTCAGCTATAGTAAACTTCAAGGGTCCTCCGCTTGAAGGAGGGGCCTGTATATCAAAAAGAGAGAAAAAAATTAGATAGGACGAGAGAGAGAGAAAGTTAAACGAAAAAATATTCTAGGGCATCATTATCATTATTATCAGTTAGGAGCAACAGTTAACCCTTTTAATACCTAATCCTTACACAAGTATACGTCAGCCTATTATTTCACGCACAAAAAACTTCCGAAGATAATGGTCCCAACACCACGGTACTTATTACATCTCATGTACATTAAATACCTCCCTCTCACAAACATCAAACCAGGTATGGAAGATTTAATGTACTCATTACATCTTTGCATGCTCTTATAAGACACTCATGCATAAATAGCTACGCATATCTACGGACTCTGAATTTATAAAAGCGTAGGATTTAAGTGCAGCTAAAAAATTCCATCAATAAAATATGAGAACCGATAGCTAAAGTTACAAGGTACATATTATTCACCGTTCATAAGTACCGATTATCTATAACTTCTTTGTGTGCAAAGTAATACACACAAAGACCACTCATTTGTTAATCAATGTATACCTTCCTTGTCTCTGTTAAGTGCTCTGCAAGTTAATCGCACACACGGGTACTTGACAACAAGCCCCTGCACTTGGGCATTCCACATTACTTTATTTATCGCTACTACTCCTACTTTCCTCTAGCTTATTGACCCACCAAAAGCATGCAATGGTTAGTCCGTAGAGGTATAAAAAAGAAAAATACCTACATATATAAATAGAAAAGAGGGGGAGAGAGAGAAAAAGAGGCTCAATATTTCGAGAGCGATTCAAGCGTGTACAAATGCATGGCATTATACAAGGTTACTCTGGGATGAAGGCATTCTCAACAGCCTATTTGCTTAACTCCCAACTTTTATATTCCAAGGAGTACCCAGTGGTAATTGCATGGTTGCATTCACCTTAACTTGTAAATAAATCCAATAGGTTCGGAAAAGAGTTGGTAATAACACAACATTTTGAAAATACGACTCTACCCGAGAACTGAATTGGCAGATAATGTGTACATACTTAATCGTATGCACACATACATACGTAAAAAGGTATATGTCCATATAGCATTCCATGTTATGGGTTTATTGAAGGAACAATAATAATGAGAAAATACATATGTACTCAGGTTTAAAATACCAAAGAGTAAACAATAAATACTTGACTGTGGACAATACCAATTTCTTCGACAGCATCGCATTACATATATATATACACAACATAACCTAAAAAGAGTAACAGTTGAGGAAAATGCCTTCCCCAAATGAGAAAATAAATTTGGAAATAGTGTCTAAAATACTAAACGAAAGGAGAGTCGACATGGACGTAGGACAAGATAATCGTAAAAGCAGTCAACAAGATTATAACAGAGAAGGTAGAAAAGCATATAGTTGAAGCAATAATAAGGCAACGCTATACACAAGCAGCACAGAGGTTTAATAGGGGAATAAATAAGCCGAGAAATATAATAAGGCGAGTGTAAGTACACAATAGGAGCCATGGAATAGAAAACATTGTAAAAGAGGTTGTTCATATGTAGTTAGGCCTGAATAAGTCAAATTACTGGCGCTTAAGTACGTGCCATTAAAGTTTAGCTTGGTCACAGTAATATTATTGATCCGTCGGTCGTTCTCGACATAGATTGCTGAAGGGTCGGTCAGTTTCCTCGTTCCGAATAGTTTCCTTTTTATTTATCTTTAACTCTACAACTGCACACCTTTACACATAAGTCCGTTCTATTGCAATCTACAGCTCCCTTTTGTTATTCTTTATTTTACTTTTCTGACTGACAACAATATTAAGTCAAGTTTCACAAGAAAAAAACTAAAAGAGTACATCAGTGAGAGAGAGAGAGAGAGAGAGAGAGAGAGGGAATCCAAAGAGTTTACTTACCCCAGCGGGTGGATGTCTCGTTGGAGCCGGGTACATGTTAGAATTCTTGAAGGATCCAATGGTCAAAGACTAATGTTAACTACGGAACTTACACGAAAGTCGTCAAATAATGTCTTATAACATACACAAAAGAGATTCCATATCCTCAGTTTTTAGCTGCCTCGGGATCCCGAGATATTTTTTTCACCTTGATACTAATCTGGAAATTCCGAACCACAAAAATCAACTACATGTATCCCGTCGAATAAAGTTGGTTGAAATTTTAACGTCAACAGCAGAACTATATCTGATGCTTCCTCCGAATCCCGTAAAGCCCTGTTGTTACAAAATAAACGGCGAAAATAATATTTTCAGCTCTTATCCAACGGATATGTCGATACCAAAAATAATTAAACGCCCTCTTTAAATTTATGAGCAAAATTTCACAAAAACCCACTTATATATTTTCTCTCCTTCTACGCCGCAACAATAAACAAAAACACTTTATCGTCCTGGCTTCAACTCCAGTTGACAAAGTAGCTTATTGTGATTATTGAGTGGGAATTTATGAACTTGACTCTATGAAGCTTCCCACTTATAGATTCGTTCAACTCAACCCGTATTCTACGAAGCATACACAGCAAAAAAATAAATTTCCAAATCCTATGGAAAAATCGCACTCGTGATAAGTATGTTACATACACAGATATCCGGAATCCACACTTTTTAATTATAATGATAAAACTCCTCAATTCCCATCTATAAAACTTCCTTGATGTTGAAAAACAAGAAGCTTGTATGTAGCCACTATTTATCAAAAATTGCTTCAGCACTAATTTCTTTCAAGCAATTTACTCTGTAGTTCCTTCGAATTGCCGGCGTTGTACATCTGCAAAGGAAACAACAACACTTTGACGCCGCGCCTCCTCTTTAATATACGTAAAGGCTAAAAATCCTTGAAAATATACCTTCTGAGATTTAATATCAACACTCGTGAAATCTCCCTCTACGAATCCAATCCATTTATCTGGAGAATTTCGGATTTATACTGAAAATACTTAAGAATGGGACAAAAGGAAGAAAATTTTTCCAAAACTATATCTTTAATATTTCACACGAACAAATTTCACTAGACCAACCTCCTCTTCCAAGTCTGAAGCCAAACTAAAGCTTTAGTAACTTTGGCCATTGCTGTTCACCAATCTTCAAATACACTTATACATACACATCACACACGCTTCCCATCCATGTAATAGAGATGGTAGACTTTCAGAGGAATTTTGAGCCCTCATTGGTTGGCTTAGTTAAAAGGGCGAATGGGAAGGAGCGTGTGAGAGGAGAACCCACCTTCTTGTTTTCTAACTCAACGTGGACAGCTTGAGTTGAAAAAGCGATGCCAGAGGAAGCACTGAAAGCCTTCTGGTAAATTTTTCTCAAATCACTGGCAACTTTGTTAGTTCTCATGGGCTAAAGGTAGAATTCGCTGCAGGAGCTCTTGAGTCGATGGCAGTAGCAGTGGGGAGTACTTGACATCAGATGGTTGAAAATAAACCTTTTAGGTGTTGTTACTGACTGAGTCTTACAAAGTGTGTGCTTTTGCTCTCATATGCTTCTCCCTATATATATCTAATGTGTTAATGTCTTCCCGAATTATTCGTAAGATAGGACGAGGGAGTGTAGAAGCTCCTATTTACTTTCCGTTTTAAATAAATAGTGTAGCTATATGAGCGTTCAAGGAACTTGTATTTCTAGGAAAAGTGCTGTCATTATATTTAAAAAGTTATATAAAGGATCATGGGAACTTTTGGTCCAAGTAAATCTGAAAGATAGTCAAGTTTTTGGAAACGTTCCATCCTTGACTCTTAAATAAATACTCTTGCTTCTGTGTCTGTGTCTTGAAGACAACAACAAACGTGCTTAGGTTATAGTTGTTGTTCCTCTCCTGCATTTTCATTGCATAAGAAGTCACAGTTGCTCGAGCTCTTTTCGAGAACAAGCATTAAAAGTTCTTGGTTCTTGCTGGTTTTTTTTTCACGCGGAATATAACATTACTTCGCATAGTTCGCATGTGTATAGTAATAATATACAGCTCTTGAAATTGGAAACAAAAGTGAGTATAATATTGTTGTTGAGTAATATTAAAGTTATATTCTGGAAAGGTTCCCAAAACTAGCAAAAAGCCAAGTATTTTCAGAGGGTTGAACATTTCTTTTTGTGTGATATACGTAAGTTTGAAGTTTCTGATATTTTTAATTTTTATTACTGTGTGGTAATATACTGTGTGTGCTTGAAAGAAAGGAACGTGCTCTGGTGTATGCAACAATGGAGAGGGCAGTTGTTTCGTTGTTTTTTGGTTTCGAAGGTAGGGTTTTGGGTTTTGAGCTTGAAAGCGTGGTTTGGTAGCGGCTATGTATTGTCAGTAAATCAGTCGGTAATTTGTGAGAGGGTTACATGATATTTTTTGATCGTATATTGGAAATTGAAATATAGTAAGATTGTTGAGGGAATGAGGTAATTTCTAATAGAATGGTACTATGGAGGCATTAATCAGTTGGTGTATGTGGTACATTTAAAAAGGAGATAATGTAATGATTGGGGTTTTGTTGTTGTAATATTGTAACGAAATATAATTATTATGATGTGAAGGTCCAAGGAGTTGGCAAGTGATCACAGACAGAGTTATTGTTTTAAGTAGAAATATATTTGTTAGTTCAGGATCAGGATGGTACTAAGAGAGTAGAGTGCTCTGGAATTTTGATACATATGTTTTTATTAGTATTAATATTTTTTTTAGGTTTTGGAAGGCATGGTGAGTCTAAGTCTGAGCGTTGAATAATATTATTATATATAGGAAACGTGCAGTATTTGAACTTATAAAGAGTCAGGAATGGGGAAGGGAATTTTCGTTTTTGGCAATGCAGTTATTAATGACGGGTAATTTCCACTGAGACATCATGTCTGTTGAATTTGTTGGCAAGGTATGTTCCTTTTCCGAAGAAGTTGGATATGAGTTGATTGCTATTTAATTCTGATGCATATATTTACAAGTCAGGGATTGAATTCAAGACTCAATAGCAAATGGTGTTTATATATTAACCAATTCTATAATGAGTATTGTCGGCTATACTATGTACTTTTATTATTGTAAATATCAGAATTTGAGCCAAGTTATGAAATACACTCTTGAGTCAATGGATTTTAGCTTGATTATTTTATTTTTAAGTGTATTTACCGGGATTGTGAGTGCATGAGTGGAAGGATTTGGAGATGTGAGATGTGAATCATCATTCTGCGTATTTTTCTAGGATTATTCATGTCAAAATTGTTGTACCATAGCATAAAGGATTGTAGTTTTACTAGTATTTTGTTGTGTAGAGGATTTGTTGAAGCAGGATTGCACTTAGGAATTTTTTATGTTACTTTTTTCAACAATTTCGTTGAACATATAGCCATAGAATGATGGAGAGATGGGAAAGATACAAAATAATGTACACGGCATGTGAGGATCTGGATGTTATAATGGTGAGGAGAGTAAAATACGTGTTTACTTTTGTTTTGTGTGTAGGATTTTGTTGTTCTTGGGAATCCTTCATAGCTGGTTCATCCTGTAGGATTTGGAGTATCTGTGAAATAATCGCAATACCTCTATACTATATCATCATGACTTGAATAATATGTGTAGTGTTTTTTCGAGCGAGGTAGGGAGAAGCCAAAATATATAGTTTGTTGGGGAAAAAAATCAAATTGGCGACCTTGAATCCTGCTGTTGACGACTCGACGCAGGCGAATTTCGCTCTTCGTCCACATCTCCTCTCTGTTTCGTTGATTTCAATTTCATTTAGTCTTCCAGTTAATTCAGCAGCAACGATAGAAGAATTGGGTGCAAGCAAAGGAAGAAATACTAGTCCTTATTCTTTTGTTACATGGCTCTCAGCTGTATCCATCCACGTTATACACTCCATAGTTGGCAACATTAAAGACATTAAAGTGTTGCTAAAAGAGCGTAATAGTCAAGGTATATAGTGTCTGGGGCGTACGAGAAATACATATAATGTAAGTGCGATTGTAAACTTGAGAAAATTACGTTACTTATTGTAGGGGATTGTTCTGTTCTTATTCCTTGGTTGAGCCATGTGCGTGCAACATTAAGGACATTTGTTTACTTTTTGCCGATAATTATTGTTGTTAGTTTTTATTAGGATTCATTATTAAACTTTTTTTTGTCGTATACTTTCAAACGCAGTTCTTCGATTGTTATCTCTTGGGCATTGTGTGGAGCGTCTTAAGGTTGAGTTATTTTTTCCCTCAGGTTTGGTGTCATTGTTATTAACCCTGCATGATCAATGAGTATAGCATTGCTTTTGTGGGAAATTGGCTGTATGCAGTTTCGATAAGGATGTTTTTACACAAGTTGCTGTAATTTTTTCTCGTCTTTTGTACTATAGATTATTATCCTTGCTATGCAGCAATAGAACCATATATTATATTCCATATTGCATGGCTAATTATTTTAAGCGGATAGATATACAGAATACAGAACGAAAAAATTAGTCAACGGTATAAAAGGTAGTATTTTTTCAAATCTTGACGAAGCAGCTGTTGTGCCTACGGTAGCAGGTTGTCAATTTAATGTTTAAAGGTACAAAGTCAGTCTTGGTTATTGTCATTGATGCTGGGAGGTTGTTTATACCATTATTAGGTTTGCAAACTTATGTAATTTAATGCACGCTTGTGGAATGTTGTATTCTGCTGGTATTTGCGAGAAGGGCAAATACTTTTGGAACGTTATAATTGGTGTTTAGAGTAGTACGTCAGTACTTAGTGTCGTGTGATGCCTTGTATCTTGGTTTAAATTTCTCATTATTAAAGGTTTAAGTGTACCAAGCTATTTATTAAGTGAGCAAATTAGTAGAAAGACGTAATATTATCTTCAGGGGTGTAAGCTTTGAGCTTTCTTGTCGAGAGTGTATTTATAGGATGATGCTCAAGGCATCAGTTAATTTTTTACAGGGTCTCATTTCCATGAGGATCATATTTTGCATTGACACTTTAAAAAATTTAATCCTCTTTTTTATGAAACTTTTTTTATGCCTCTTTCGGTGAAGTCATATTGTTGGTACTACCAACAACAAGCAGTAGGTATGGATGGGATTTTTAGAATTGTTGTATGTGAGAACCTGACACGGCGAGTGAGTCTGAAAAGTATGTTGAGTGTTTTGTGAATATGTTACTTTATGTTTTTGTAGAGTACGGTGTGTGAGTGGCGTGAACAATATAATAAAATGAAAAGGTGTGTTTATGCAATATATTCAAGTACTTACCTGTAGGCAGTTTAGTTAGGAGATATATATAATTATTTGTTTCGTTGATGTGTAAGTATTTATACTAGAGAATTACACTATACACATAATATCTGCTCTTAAAATGTTTTATATTAGGTACTGGTTGTTGGTCACTAATTTCGACATCAACCTGATTGCGTAATTTTAATTTGGTACTCCATTCTCACCCATTGTCGAACTGTGCGTTCTCATGAATGGTCACGACAATAAAGTCAAGTTAACTGCAGGAGATTTTTGGCTTGAGAATTTTATCCTCATTACTATTTCTTTTCTATTATTTACTCTTTCTTCTTCTCAAAGCAGTCAGCTTTTTGTGGGTATGGAAGAGAGATTTAGGCGAGACATGGTTGTGGGCTCTAGTGAAAATGCTTGTAGTGAGACATAAAAGTGTATTGAGGGAAGCTTTTGTTCCCTTGTCGGATTGTTCAGTTTTAATTTGTTCTCGAGTCCATTTGTTTAGTGTGTAGGTGGAGGGTTACTTTTGCTGTCGAAGGAGGTTTTTCTTTAAACTTTGTACTTTACCTTCCTTTGAAACTGCTTTACCAAAAAATACGATTGAGGTTTCTACCTCATAAATATCGGGAATCCTAAAATGATATTAAAAAGTAAAAGGTTTCCAGTGAGTTATTATTTAGGCAGACGTGAACAGCAAGACAAATGAGTTAGCTTCTGTGTATAGGTGTCGGTCTGTTATATATAAATGGTTGGTTTCCGGAATCGGATCCAAGCCAAGATTTTTTTCTCCGTTTATTTCTTTTGCTTCTGAATCTACGGTGACTACATAACTACTCCTCTCTATGCATTTGGAATATATTTACGTAACATTTTCTTCGAAAGAGTTCCAAAGTTTTCCGAGTTTGTTGTGCATAGTAGATTTCGTTATTGGCTTCGGTACATGTAATATATTTCTAGAATAGGAGGTGTTATGTTTCCGTATACATGATTCGGCTGCCGAGGTAGAATATCACGGTAGACACACGGGATTTCCCTGCATGTGAGAATTATCTCTTGAGATGGTTGAACTGTCGGTGACCTGCATTTGTATTCTCCTTTTTCTGTTACTAATTTTGTATTTTTTTTCTCAATGGATTTTTCTGTGACGACGTCCGTGACTACTACAACTAATTCAGCAGTACTTTGATGAACCCCAAGAAAAATCTTCACTTTGTTTGAGAAGGAGCGAGCTACCGAAGTTCTAGGATTTTCTCCACAACTAAAAGAAGATTTACTTTCAGTTTCGACTTTTGTGCTTCTTCGACAACTACTACTGCATCTACTTTAAACTGTGTGCTGGTTATTCAGTGGGAAGTGAAATTCATTTGATTTTCTTGTCAAGAATATAGGGGTGTCTTCCACGCAATGAAGCATGGAGCATCAAATTTTTGATGCGGCTTCCCATGGAAAACTCAATTTAATTAAAGTAAGTTCGCTTATTTAAGTCATTAACTACACTCTTGGTACTTATTTCTTCATCGTTTTTCTCACTTTAGTGCTAATCCAACCTCCTGTTTTATAGTTTACAAACTTACAAATTACTTATTACTCAGATGCTAGCTATAACCTTGTTTGTTATTACTTTTCTGTCAAAGTGTTTCTACTCTATTCTGGTTTAGCTCTTACAGCGGCTCTGTTTTGGAGAATGGTTGATCTTGGAATTGATTAAGGGATGGCTTCCTATGAATAATTTCTTAATAGTTTCCATGATCACAGTTGTGTTCTTGTTCTATCAGGGTTGCTCGCTTGCTGCTTAGAACCATGAATATTTTGAAAGGAATTTATATGATACCATCTCCATGGTAAACACTTTCCGTGCGTTGTAGTAATTTCTTCGAGTAACTTGAAAATTAATCCAGTCTGATGTGTCTAATTTGTAATTTCATATGTCCATCCAGAATGCTTTGGAACATCGTCCCAAGGCTGAACGGTTACATTTGTTGTCAACGAAAACTGCTGGAGCAACTCCTTTGATAGCAGCTTGTCGTAATGGGCATTATGATGTAGCGGAATATCTTATTAAACATTGTGGGGCTGATGTGGAGCTTGCTGGATCTGGTGAGTTAATGCGTTCATTTTAATTTTGACTGTTTTTCCTCATTCCTTGTGTGATAATTATATAGTAAATATCTTCAATGGTTTGTATTGTTCATTCAACAAGTTGGCTTATTTTTCTGCCACATCAAGGTAAATAGTAGATTCGTTTTTGACATGCTGGCATGGTTCAAATGTATGTTGTTTTTGGTTGTACTGAAGTGAAATTGGTTATCTGAAATATCTGAATGGAGGATCATATGTGGCATTTATTGATGGTAATGGTTGAGGACCATCAACATCATACTATTCTTAGGACCATGTGTTCTAAAATCAGTCTTTGCACGACTTCCCATGAAAATCTGCAACTTCATCATAAATGCATCATTTCATCTCCTGCAGTGTGTTATATGTTGCATAGAATGAACACAGGCCTGTAACTCTTCAGAAATGGTCTTTCTCAATATTATTATTTCATTTCACGTTTCACTGATAACCTTACAGACCCAATGTATTTCTTCCGCAGTGCGTGACTCCAGTGTATTAAGTGCAATTATGATAGCATACTGTACAACTACCTTACATTATATTAAATGAATATGAACTCAGTCATCGGTGTTGGTGATGTGTTCTTGATATGGATAGTTGCCATGTAATACCGTGTACAGAAGTGGACATCATCAACATATTTATTTATGAAGTGAAGTCCTTTTTCTTCAGGAAATTAACATAAGTTAATGCCGACCTCTTATCACTTTGAACTCATTATTTATTCAACATATGGAAACAAGCTTTACCCTAAAATTTCATTGGGGTTCTTACTCAGCAAAGTTATTTATGTACAAAGGAGTGATAGTGAACGTGGTTTAAATTTTTCAGAAATTCTTAAGTATTGCTTACATTTAATCTTGTTTATCATAAAATACTCATCCACTCCAGGGCAAGCAAGTCTTTATGCTATCTTGTTACTAACTTAAGCATGTTGGTGGATAAAGGATTATACAAATGCAGGACCTGACGTATAGGCTTGGGGACACAAACCACCAACTTACGTTACTTCGTACCCATAATGGCTTTAGAATGACGTATTTTAGTCATTACTAGGATTTTGGTTGGATTTAACCTGAATCCCATTTCGAAAGTTTTACATTTAATTTGAGAAATGTATTATGTACTTGTTTAGAATGTTTTTATTGTATGAAAACTAATGATATTACTTCACTTGAGTCACTTAAGTCACTCTGGGTGGCATTGCATACTTCGGTGAGTGGTGACGGTGATTCATTGTGAACGACGGGGAAATCGAAATACGCTATGAAGTATTTTCATCATGAACTATCTAGTAATAAACAAGATCCAGTCATAAATAAATCTGTAGTATATTGATATTGTTATAATAATTATTTAAGAGTACAAACTTTTACTTGTATACACATCACACAGTACGAAGATATATAGAATAATCTCGTACATATCTATTAGGTAAAGGCGTCACACACGCTCCACCAACATACGCTTGTAGCGTAATTGAGGAATTTTTAGGTGTTGTAACAACTGTCATTCAAAACATTTCTGAAGACCTTGTGACGCCTCGTTGCTCAATTCCCTCAAAAATATGTGTAGGGATCATCTGATTTTAGAATTGAGTGTAGTTTTAATATTGATTCGGGTCATAGTTGCAGATATGTTGTTATTTTGTGTCGTAATACACTTGACTTCACCTAATTACCTTGTCTTTGAACTGAAAAAAGCGGTCGAACAACTTTTACTGCAGTGGTGTACTTGTGCTAACACATACAGAATGAGAAAGATGATCTCTGCATCTAAATGTGATTATATATGCTATATCGTGTTCATTGTAAAAGTAAGCGAGACTGCACGAGCACGCCCTCACGCATATTTCGTATTTTTCGTAATAAGCATGCCATAGTAAATCAAATCAAGTTCTCCTTTTTACTGTGACTTGACTCACTGGCTCTATATCGTATAGTTCATTTAATCACATTATTCACAAGAGCACGTTGCACTTTGCAATGTTTGTGCAGTTAAAATGCAGTTTTTACCACATACCTTACAGCTCAGCTATTAGTAGAACGGAGTAAACTGTTTACATTTTACGAGCGTTTTGAGCACTTGATTTAAATGTAGATGTTTTGTCGGATGTTTATGGGGTTTTTGTCCGTTTTTTATCGATGGCGTTGGTTTATTTGGAAAATCGTACGGTTCTAATGTTAGTATTGTCGTCAAATGATTACATGTTGTGCATACTATCAACTGTGTGCATGTATTACCACTACTTTTTACCACATTTCTGAGATTCTAAGTTCTAAGTAGGACTCATTACACTTTGGATGTGTCTTGTGTAGCTACGAAGATCATTGAGTTGAGGAATGAGAGACGTTTTACCGAAAATAAGAGCCACATGTTTGGAAAATAATGCCCTAAAATTATGCTCTGCATGTGCCCGTTGAGTCTGTGGATATAAGTGAAACGGCTGTGGCTGTGACATGTCGTTCTGAATATTTTTCACAAAATTATTAACAAATTCCGGTTGAACTGTGACGAAAGAGCCGAGAAAAATGCTCCAATGAAATGTGTATTTGCGTGTAAATGTATTTGTAGAAATTTTGTTCATGCATTGGATTCATGCAGTTTTAGTTGGTATCCACGTCGCAGACATTTGCTCTTGAAATAGTAAAATATTCAAATAGGAAAGGGAATATCACAGCAGGAGATATGAGTTGTAGATTGAGCTTTTTCATCTTTTAAACAAACTCTTGCATTTAATACTTACACCACGGTCGGATTCGGATTTCTTCACACCGCATGGTGGAGTAGCCTATAGGATATTAGGATGAACGAAGATCGTTGCGTGTCCATGCACTTACATATTCTTTAGCCTCCGGACTTAGAGGCATCTACTCATTCGTTGTATGTGGGTTTATGTATAGATGTTGTGGGAATTGCTTGTGATTATGCAGTTTTGTAACGTTGGTAATTTTTTTTGAGGTTCAAAAAGTTTCGAAGTTGGCGTAGTGCAGGCTATAGAATTTGTCAAGGAATTCAGATATTTGGGTGTAATTTTCGACAGCAATTTGACTTTTCAGAATCATTTTAATCATGTTTGTACAAAAGTTTCATCTGCAATC